>JBBPBX010013232.1:25422-40489 GCA_038048925.1 Garcialebias charrua | reverse complement strand
ATATATATATATATATATATATACTGTATATATATTTAATAAAATAATTTGTTAAAAATTGTGAGTATTTCATTATTGGGTCAATTTTGAGGGCATATTTCCCAGATTATGAGCTGAGTAATATAGAAAATTTTAAGTTTATTTCAAGCCGTATTTGTGTTGAAAATTATAAAAAATTTGAGTGTATTTCAAGTATATATGAGCTGAAAATATTGAAAATTTTATGTGAAGTACTCCCTAATTATAAGTTGAGAAAAATCAAAATTTATAAGTTAATGTTGAGATAATTTAAGACAACTGCACATGCAATTTTTAGTTTGTTTAAACTTAAAAATTTTAAAAACATCACTCAATTTTTATTATGTAATCTGTTACAAAAAAACTTTTGAGTTCTGTGAACTTATTAGGGTTTACAGTGTAACTCTCTGACCCTCCTGGCCCAGATAATGGAGCGCGCACTAAGCAGATTTAAAATTGACAGTTTTCAGATGGGAGGCTTGAATGAACAGCAATATGCAGCATGTTGCTGTGTGTGTGTGTTGGTTTATGTGTCATTAGCAGGACAGACTACGTACGGCTAAACCTTAAGGCCGGCGCAGAGCTCCGCGCTCGAGCGAGCGCGGCGCCCCGCTGTGTGAGCGCCGTGCGTGCGCCGCTTGTACAAGCCTTTGAACGCTCTTGCGAACGCGCCAAGCTCCAATTTTATGACCGCGCACGCTTGCGCGGTGTCTGACCATAAACTTCCCCGGCGCCGGACTGTTTTGTATGTTACACAAATGAATTAAATTCCTCTTCTTTATCGCTGATCAGGACTTTTCTTTTGTTTTTTTGCCTAAAGTCAAGTAATCGCTTCATCCTCCCTTCACTCCATGAATGAAATGAATGAATTCATGTCCTACCTGGCAGCGGGAGGTTTTAAGTATTTCCTGGTTGGCTATGGGCTGCTGGAATAGCGCTCCCTGTTTTTATTTTTATTTTTTAGAAGTTTATATAACATATAAAGTGATAAAAGACCGCCGCGCAGCAGCGGAGCAAACAGCTGTTCGTCTGGACCAAATCCAGCACTCGTGTCTCATGAGCTGTCAATCATTTCAGTAGGCGTGTCAGCAAGTGACCAATCAGCGAGCTCAGTTGAGTCCCCTTCGTGCGCAGCTGCTCATATTACAACAAGGATCAGGACCAAGAACGAGAAAAGAGCTGTGCCAATGAACGCGCGCGCTCACAATGCGCGCGTCGAGCTCCGTTCGGACAACCGCGGAGCTGTGCGCCGGCCTTTATTGACAAACCCGTGTGTGTGTGTGTGTGTGTATGTGTGTGCCGGGCCCGAAGTGCGGCTGAGCGAGGGGGACACAGATAACAATACATCCCGCTGTGAGTGTGTGGATGTGTGTGTGTGTCCGCGACCGCGAGTGACATCCGATCAGCTCGCGCGCACAGGGAGAGGGAGGGAGACGTCAGGGAGGGAGTTGGACATTTATTACAGGAAAAATTAAAAATGACACGACAACTTGTACACGTCTGATCTGTCCCACACAATAAATACGTCGCGCGGTCCAGTTACAGCTCAGCGTCACTTCAGACATCCTCGTCTGCCTTTGGAGGGCGGAGTTAATGTAAGCAGATCTTTGAAGGGCGTGCCACGAGATCTCATTATCATAAACCGGTCGTTCAAAACGAAAGTTAAAAATGGCAGAATTAAAAAGGGTATAATTGATTATCTAAGAATTATTTTGTGTATTAAATTGAATGAACACTGTCTGGTAACCCCAAAGACATACCATAAAATTTTTAAAAACCTATCTGTGGTCCCCTTTAATGAATTAAAATCTGCACCCCAGTTAACTCCCATCAAACACCTCATAACATTTAAAACCTTCCTACATTTATCAATGACCCAATCTATATGAAGATTCCAGGTCAAGAGAGAATCAAAATAAACACCTAAGAAGCGAAAAAACATCAACTATCTCTAGAGTTTTTCTAGCCTGGCCCTCGCCATTCCTACGCAGCTCCGCTCAATTCTATTTTCCCTTCACTGCCTAGTCCGAAGCGAAGTGAAGGACAAGGGTCTGGTTTTAACCAGGCTAGAGTTTTTCCACATAATTTCAGGTTAAATTCACTTCTGTCCCCTTTTCTAGTACAGGTAGTCCCCGACTTACGAGCCCTCTGACCTACGAGGTTCCGGACTTACGAGCTGGCGAATTTTTGGAAAAAACGCAAAAAATACCGAGTTTTTCTGTGTTTTTTCACCACAGTTCGTTAGCTAAACATGTGGACACACGTTTCCGATCATTTTTATGCACTCGTAAGCAGTTTTTCGATGAAAAACGAGTGTTTGTAGTCGCGCTAGCAAAACCGTTCCAACTTACGAGCGAAATTCCGGACTTACGAGACACGTGGCGGCCGTTCCAAGTTACGAATTTTCGCTTTACGAGCGCCTCGGAGGAACGGAACTCGCTCGTAAGTCGGGGACTACCTGTAAATAGCATTGCTTGGCAATGTGGTGGAGAAAGCAGGAAGTATATGTACACCCAGAAACAGGTGGAAACCATCAGCAGCAATCAGAAAGAGGTGTGGCATGTAAAGAGGCTGGCAGAAGCTGCAGAGGAAAAACCCCAAGAGAGCAGAGAAGAAAAGTCAAACAGTGAACAGAGTGATGAGTATGCTGGTGAAGATTCTCAGTCAGAGTGATGAGTAAAAGGAAAAAACAGAGTGTAAACTGTGACACATGGTGTTTAGTTTTCTGTATTTTTCCTTGTGTTCAGTTTGTTTTTGCCTCCCTGCTTGTATGTCTGCTATTATTAATTTCCTCAATTTTCCCTTTCCTATGCCCTGCCACACCCACTCTAACCTGTTCCCTGTTTCATTTAGCTCGGCTGTTTCTAATTTTCTCATCAGCTTCAGTCCACATGACCTCTCACTGATCAGTCCAGTATTTACAGAAGCATGTTACATGCAAGCCCAGTTTTCTGTCTATCTGTGACTCTCAATGCCTCTTTATTAGTAAAGTTACTTTAATGTCAGCTCTTATGTTTTTGTTTGCAATAAACTTTAGATTTATTCTTGAGTTGCTCATGTCAGCCTGATTTCCGGGGTCAAAATAGTTTTAAGACTGTGAAAGTGGTGGAGGTTTCTTCCTCATGAGGGAGTTTTTCCTTTCCACTGTTGCCCCTGTGCTTGCATAGGATGGGAGACTGCAACGAAGTGAAGACTCAAAGCAATCTGCATGCTCCCTAGATAAATAATATTATTAACTGACTTTTTATGTATGTGAATGTTTCGGTGCAGTGCCCTTAGGCGACTTCTGTCATGATTTGGTGCTATATAAATAAACTGAATTGAACTGAATTGAACAGTGACTGTGACTGAGACTGATACGTTAACAGTTGAGTTGAAAATGCGTAAATGATTAAACAAAAACTTTGGCATACAAGATGCATTTCTTTAAGGAAAGGTTGGCCTTTAACTAGTTTACCCTTTTGTTGCCTCCATAATACCAGATGGAACAACAGCTGAACTCAAGTTTCCAGGGGTTATGTGTAATTTTTAGCTCCACTACATGTTGTGCCCACGTGATAGGTAACTGCTTGTAGATGTTTCAGTGTTTCATAGCCAAACATGGTTCATGTTTGAATGAAAACAAACACATGTTGTGCAAAGTAACAGACCTTGACAGTCTTCTTGGAACACACTGCTCTGACATGTTGATGTTGCACACGAAGCAATTTTCACAGAAAAACTAACAGTTATAATCTGATTATTAAGTTTATTTTGACAGTTCAATCCATAGTTATGATACATTTCAAAAAAAAAAAAAAGAAAAATCTACCACAATAAACATCTCGTAATTTGTGTAAATGATTAACCATATGCAAAATATGCAGATGTTTCATCATTTACACATTTACAGTGTTTAGATGTTCATGCGATATTTTGCTAATAGACAAACAGAATAGACTCAACATACCTAATTGAAGAGTTTAAACAAAGCTTTAACAACCTGTTGACACACAATTTGTGTTGGTGATCAGTCTCAGCTACTACCACGCCAGTTTTTTTAAATTAATATCTGTCAGATTGTCTGAGTGAAAGCCAGGCTTGTGTTTTTCAGGTCACTTGGTTGTAACAGCCATATTGAGCTGACTCCAAATCTTAATCAGCTGTAGATGTACATCCAATGGTTACACTCTGCAAGTTAAATTAAAAACTGTCAAGTGGCTCAGGAGATATATTGCTAACAGAGAGGCAGATGAACACACCCACACATGCATACACAGGCAAAAACAATGACAATAACATTAAAAACATTAATATCAGTCTTTTATTGTAATGAGCAAATTATGAAATTAAAGTCCTTTTGAGTGTACAGTATTAAGCCAGATTTGCAGCAAAAGCACGATGATCTGAAACAAAATCCAACATGCACCTGGACTGTCTCAAATCAAGAATCAGGCTTAACAAACCCAGAGACTATACTGTAGTTATTTTTAAAGACAAACAAGTACATGTAAGCTAATGAGGGAAATGGTAACCGAGTGTGCAAAAACACAAAAGCATGTAAGAGAAAACCTGAATCAGAAACCAACAAACCTGAAACCAAACCCCCCAAAAATAAGAAACTTACATGAGCAACCACAATCATGACTGTTTAATAATCTAAACACAATTAATTCATAAAAGATGTACTGATTCATAATGGCTAATGTAAAGGGTTTGTTTTGAAGAGAACAGCTGATCCTTAAAAATTGCCATTTTCCAGATATTTTGATGCCACATTGTTGTTTTCTCTTGGCTTTGCTGGATGATGTTGGCCCTGTCCAATGTTTTATGATGCCTTCTTAGAAACAATGAGTTATGAAAGTGAAAAATAGGAAAATCAATGGAAGTTTCTCTTTTTCTGTACGTTAATTACCCCAAACAAACCACCCATCAGTCACACGACCTCAGTCCTAAGACTTATATAAAGCCCTGAACTGCTGAACGTGTATTCAGTAGGAAGAAATGTTACGCTCCAGATGTCCTGTCTTCAAACAACAGGACTTGGAAATGATTCACATTTCAAGGACGCTGAAGTTCTCCAACTGTGGAAACTTGAACTTAATAACCCACGTGTCCTCTGACCGAGACCTGAACTCCTTGGTAACCGGTAGAAGACAACGGTCTCACTCCTATGACAGCCTAGAGGACAGTAGGAGCTATGGTATGCCAGTACAGACAGTAGAAAACCTTCTAAGACCTCGCTCCAGGTAAGTTTTTCTTTTCAAGGCTGTTTCATTGGCCAAAAAAGATTATGGCAATGCTTAACCAACATGACAAATAACTAATATCATTGCTGGTTGCATATTCTACACTGGATCTTATCTTCTTCAGGTCATTTTACGGTTGTGAGTCATCATCTGATTTTGACGTGGGGAACTTTTCGAGGTTCAGTCGTCTAAGACAGAGGGCAAGCTCCCAACTGAAACATCAAATGTCCAAAAAGGAGAATAATGCCGGATTGGATCAATCCAATGCTAAAATTTCCCCTAAGAAGTCCAAACCAAACAAGCTCAGTGGTATTGAAACAGCATATTACAAAGGAATTTTAATTATACAACAAAAACAAATGGAGGTGCACACTAAAGGTGGCTATATGTGTGTATCTCTCTTAGGCAGTAAAGGCGATGACAGGTCAGTATCTATGATGACCATCTCTGAGTTGGACAACTGGGAGATCTGCTCCAGCTCGGGGATGAAATATGGACAGTTTGTTGACTGGGAGAAGATCGATCCTGAAGCTGCAAGTAAATATGAGCAGATCCTAAAGAGCGAGCACCAGCAGCTTAAAACCATGGGCCGAGACGGATTCTGGGCCATGCCGCACACTCTGAGAGCCAAAGCGTATTATCACATCATCCACAACATCAACTCCAGGTTAAGACCCTTACAAAAGTTTTCATTTAAACCCACTTAGCCACGCACTGTCTGACTGTGGAAGCTCATCTGTTGCAGGGCCATCTCACCAGACAGAGATGTGTTTTGTGATTTGGCCAAGAAACTTTTTGGAGAACAGAAACTCAGCACCCACGCAGTCCCAGAGTACATGGAGGATGGAGAAATACCAAGGTACTTTTTTGACAGGATTGCAGTTTTTCCAGACTTAAAAGCAGTTTAGTCATGTTTTGTATTAAATTACAGTGTTTAAAAAGTAGAACAAAATGGATAGATTTTAGAAGTTTATTCTCTGTCCTGGTTTGTTATTGGATATATTGTTCATGCAACAGAAATCCTTTGAGGTCTAACTCTGTCCCTAGAGCTAGAGTCTTTATATTTTCCTGATTTGAGTGTTTTCATCATACAGTATAAGCTACAACTGTGGAATTTAAAATATGTTTTATTTTGCAATTAAAGTGTATAATAATATACCATTTTAATGCATACATTTGTACAAAATGCAACAATAATGGAGGAACTTGGGTCGGTAGATGAAGTTTTTCAATTAGCATTATTCATTCAACATTTATTTAGACAGATAAGTCACATTGAGCCTAGAAGACTCATTTACAAGTGAGATCTGCTTAGCTAAGCTAATGGTGTTAACTTAAAAGCATATTTTGGATATTGAAGGTTGTTAGTTGTCATCAGTAATATTATCTTCAGTATGCAGTAGAAATCTTTCAGAGTGTCATCAGTTTATATCAGGAAAATGTTTTTTTCATGGAATATACTCTAACTACTAGTAAGAGAAATATGTTGTTTTAAAACAACTTCAGACTCAAATGTGTCAAAGTGTTTTTTGCAAACTGTTTAATAAATCTATACATCACTCCCACTTGTATATTAGGTGGTTATTTAAGCCTGTATATTGCTGGGCTGTGACTGTTGGTAACATACTGTGAACAGCACTCACCAGGGTACGCAGGGTGCTTCCAAGATGACTGGAAACGTTGGGGGGGGGGGGGTCTCAATTTTCTTGCATGAACCACAGGTCTTCACTGTCGTGCTACTGGATTTTTGAACATGCTCGAAAAATCTGCAAAACAAAGAATAAAAAAGAGCACAGATATGTATTGCAGGAATCTAGAACCATTATCTGTTTTGTTGAACAAATCAGAAAGTGAGAGAAATATGAGACATCTGGAAGAATTTGGCACCCTATGAAACCAAACTGTGACTGATTTGAAACAGTAAAAATAAAAGAATTGTGTGAGCAAATTCCAAATTGAGGCATAACTGAAATGTAATTTCAGACACTTTGTGACTATGGTAAATTACAAAAATAAAAATTTAACACCATTCTCAAAAATATTGTAAATGTACACAAACATGACATTCTAAGTTAAAATTTATAATTTTTCCTCACAGTTTTGTTTTTAAGTAGTACCCAACAGTTGCAACCCACTGGCTTTTAAGAAGTTAAAGTCTTTGGTTATTTACACTGATGACAGAATCTGTCTGTGGTCCGTTTACCAGCAACGTTTCATGTGCAACATGTAATAATAATAATAATAATCGTTTTATTTAAAAGCGCCTTTCAAGACACCCAAGGACACTTAACAAACCAGTTCAAACATTATCAGTGACAAATTGAAATATAAAATACATAAAGATTATAAAATGCAAAATAATAAAAATACATTTAGTAAAGTTAATGATAAGCTAGTCTAAAGAGATGTGTTTTCAGAGCAGTCTTGAACAGAGAAAAAGAGGTGGTGTTTCGAAGGTCTGGCGGTAGAGCGTTCCAGAGGTGAGGGGCAGAGCAGGTGAAGGCCCTGCTCCCCATGGTGGAGAGGCGGGCAGAGGGTACATTTATTTTATTTATTTTTATTTTTATTTATGTAATTTATTCATCTTAAATCAAAACACAAAGCAACAAATTCAGAACATATATAGAAAGCAAAAAAACAGATTTAAAATGAAAGGAAGCAGATGAAGAATAAAATTCTTATAATATCTGCCCCTTCTAAAAACAAAATTCTGTTTAACACTCAAATCAAACAATGATCATACATGAACAAAAAATTTATAGCCCATAACAATTGTTGAAGATTAATAAATTAACAATTTTGCATTTGTAGATATCTATTTAAGAATTTGCGTTTAATCAACTTTTTAAATATAGGTTTTGATTCAATTTTTTTGTCATCATTTTCCAAACCATTCCACAAATCTATTCCATGCATTAAAGTAAACCGACCCTTTAAACTGGTTCTATAATGTGGCTTAACAAAAATGTCTGTTCCCTTAAGATTGTAACAGCTTTTTCTTTTTAAAAAATGTTTTTGAATATTATGAGGTAGTTTGTGGTTTTGAGCTTTATGCATTAATAAGTAAATATTGTATTCTACTAGATCGTAAAACTTCAATAGTTTCATTTTATAGAATAGATTGTTTGTAGGATGATAATAATGCATTCTTGTTATAATTCGTATAGCTCTTTTTTGAAGGATGAAAATAGGCTTTGTTAAGGTTTTGCACGCAGTTCCCCAGACATCAACACAGTAAATTAAGTGTGGTACTATGATTGTATTGTATAACAAATACAAGGCATTGTCATTCAGTAAATCCTTTGCTTTATATAATACTGCTATGGATTTGGACAATTTAGTTTTAACAGAATTTACGTGTTGTCTCCATGATAATTTATCGTCAATGATTACACCTAGAAATTTCATTTCACTGACTCTCCCTATTTCCACACCGTTAATTTTGAAGGGAAAAACTGAGGTTATCTTTTTTTTGCTAAAAATCATATAATTGGTTTTATCAATATTCAATGATAACTTATTTAAATTAAACCAGGTTTGTATATTAACAAACTCATTATTCATCAAATCAATCATGGAGATATAGCGAAGAGGAGGATCTGAGAGAGCGTGATGGGATGGAGATTTGGAGGAGGTCAGATAGATAAGGAGGGGCAAGGTTGGGCAAGGAGGGGCATGTGCTGTTTGACACAGCATGTTTAGTGTAACAGGGCAAAGTAGGTGTTTAATGGAAAACCATGGCAACATGAAATCATTAAAATGACATTTGTATAAATTACTGAGATTTTTAGGATTTAGTCAACACAAAAATTCGAACTGGACCAGGGAGGCTGCAGCTGGCATAGAGACCAGAGAAACTGCAGCTGGCCTAGAGACCAGGGAGGCTGCAGCTGGCGTAGAGACCGGGTAAACTGCAGCTGGCCTAGAGACCAGGGAAACTGCAGCTGGCCTAGAGACTGGGTAAACTGCAGCTGGCCTAGAGACCAGGGAGGCTGCAGCTGGCGTAGAGACCGAGTAAACTGCAGCTGGCCTAGAGACCAGGGAAACTGCAGCTGGCCTAGAGACCAGGGAGGCTGCAGCTGATGTAGAGACCAAGGAGGATGCAGCTGATGCAGAGACCAGTGAGGTTTCAGCTGATGTAGAGACTAAGTAGTTGCAGGTGGCATAGAGACCACAGGCCCTGGGCGTGCAACTACTTCAGAAACTGCTAGGGGAATAGTTACTTCAGAGACTACAGGAGGCATAGCTACTTCTGAAACTGCAAGAGGCAAAGCTACTTCTGGAACTGAGGCATAGCTACTTCAGGGGCTGCAGTAGGCAAAGCTATTTCAGGGGTTGCAGTGGGCATAGCTACCTCAGGAACTACAAGAGGCAAATCTTCCTCAGGAATTGCAGGAAGCATAAATACTTCAGGAACTACAAGAGGCATATCCTCCTAGGGAATTGCAGGAAGTATAACTACTTCAGGGACTGCAACGGGCATATCTACCTCAGGAACTGCAGGAGGTGTGGAAACCTCAAGAGGCATGGAAACCTCAAAAGGTGTGGAACCCCCAAGAGGCATTGAAACCTCAAGAGGCATGGAACCCTCTGGAGACATGGGACCCTCAAGAGGCATGGGACCCTCAGGAGTTGTGGGAACCTCAGAAGGCATGGGAACCTCTGATGGCATGGGAATCTCTGGAAGTATGGGAACATCTGGAGGCATGGGAACCTCTGGAGATGTGGGACCCTCTAGAGATGTGGGACCCTATGGAAACACGGGACACTTTGGAAATGTGTGATCCACTGGAGATGTAGTGGGGCCCTCTGGAGACATGGGACTCTCTGGAGGCATATGGGGACCTTTGGAAATGTGGGGGCCTCTGGAGACATGGGGACCTCTGGAGACTCAGGACCCACAGGGGACTCTGGTCCCACAGGAGAGAAAGAGAAATAGTAAGGGGCATCCTCCAGGACCTTTTGGGAGGAGGAGTGAGAGGTATCCTCCTAGACCCTTTCAGAGGAAGAGTGAGAGGTGCCCTCCAGGACCCTTTTAGAGACACAGTGAGCTAGCTGGGTCATCGCAGCCAACACCCACTGAGACACAGGGAAAGTAGGTGTGTCATCATGGTGAGCAGGACTCTCTTGAAACTCAACCTTGTCAGGCTGAGTGGAAAACGCTGGAGGCACAGGAGATACTGGTGGACTGGGTTGACTGAAATCAAGAAAGGCAGGTGACCGATTATAGGCGTTCAGAGCACTTTGCTCTCCTCTCTCTCACACACATTGCTCTCATTCTCCTCCTCAAGAAGCTCCAGCATCCCAGGGCAATTGACCAGTCCAGGCAGCTACAAGAACTCATCCAAATAATCCTTTGTCACCAACCACCTAGCCAATGGATTGCTGGAGGTAGCCACAGTGTCCACAAAGTTGTGCACCTCTCTGCTGATCTATTGCTTGTCCTCCGGAGCGAGCGCTGTAGTTCTAATTCTGTCGAGATCTTGGTGGTTAGATGCCGAACCCAAGAGCCGGCAGACAACAGAGACTGAGAATTACGATAAGAAATAATTTATTAACAAGAGCAAAAGGCTGACGGGGCAGTAGACTTACATAATTCTGGGAACACGGAGAAAAGATGGAACATGGAGCTTTGCCAGGGAACAGCTGGAGAGATTATTAAGAGGTTCCGGAGGCAAACAAGGAGTTCCATGGCTCAGGAGGATAACAGGAATCAAGTGAAAGGCAGATAATGCACCAGCGTTGGATAGCAGTCATCAACTGCCTTAAGTGCTCCTTGGAGCTCATCAAGAGAATGATCCTCATGTGTGGATCAGTTGGTGCCCTTTTGTGTAGAAGAGCTGCAAAGGAAAATGCTGGAAATCTTACATTTGCAGTATATGTTATTTAAGCTTTTATATTACCCATGTCCGGAATGTGTATTGCTGGCACTTGAGCAAACATAAAATAGAAATTTAACAAGTAATAGTGTGAAAAGTTTACTGCTTAAGCAAGCTTTTTTGTATGTTATATTTTTAGCTTCTTATAACGTATGTTTCACAATCTAATAATTTTTTCATGTTATGACAGAATTCATGTTATAACAAAACTTTTCACAGTACTTTACATTCACAATAATGATATGAAAACATTGTCATATATTTAAGTGTTTTGTTCTAATTTGATGAGCATGTACATTAAGCAATGTGAAAATGTTTTTCGAACACAAATACTTTATTGTAAGAATATAAAAATAAAAATATATTGTACAAATAAAAAGCTTTTTGTGTTCTAACATGGTGTAGTTCCATTTTTAGTTTTTGCTAAGAAGGCAGCATTGCACTTTCGTACATTTATTGCGTTTTTACCTTTACTGTAATTTATTTTATGATTAAGGGCCTCTTTGTTATTTTTATCTTTCTTTACAGATACTGTCTCAACAAAGCAGGCATGAATTCAGTTAAAAAGATCCTTCTTTGCCTTGGCGACTATTTCCCAGACATGAGCTTCTGCCCGATCCTTCCTGCTTTAGTCTCTCTCATCCTCCATTTCAGCGAGGATGAAGCAGAGTGTTTCTACAGTGTGTCTCTGCTTATTTGCTACAAAGACCCCAATAAGCGTTACATTGACCAGACTTTCCTGACCTACCGCGCTTCCTGTATGACATTCGGCGACCTTGCCAACAGGTGTTGCAGAGGCATTCGTAAGCTGATTGCGAGCTCCCACCAAAATCTCTTTGAGTTTTACTCTGACTGGATCATGTGGATCTTTGCTGATCTTCCATTCACCTATGCCATCAGAGTTTTGGATGTGTACATACTAGAGGGCTACAAGGTTCTCTACAGGTTTGTTGAGCTATAGCAGTTCTTAATATTTTAACAAATCCCAAAACATAATCTCATGGTGTGCAAATAACAGACGATAATGTCATTGTTTGCAGGATAGCGCTGGCTTTGCTCGATCTCTACAAAGTGTCCGTGTCATCTCGAGTGGCAGACGTGGAGGACTTCCGAACAGATATGAAATGTTTCGTACAGAGTGTTGCTCGCCACTGTACGATTGAGAAGCTTCTAGAAAGAGCCTTCCAGATCCCCATTGCTACACGGAGTGAACTGAACCTCCTGTTTAATGCCAATAAGGACGCCCTAATGGGAAAAGGTGTCAACACAAACCAAAAGAGGTAAGTTAGGGTTAGACTCTCAGGTGAAGTGTACATGGAAAAACATGGCTTAAACAGAAAATAAAGAAAATAAAATGTTTTTTTATTAGGGATTTCATGTTGTGATTTACTGTCGACTGTAGTTGTTATTGCTCTGAGTGTAAAATTAATACTTTGTTTTACAAATCTTTTTTTGTGTGTATGTTTCTAAAGGCAGACGGTGGAAACAGTAGACTTTACCAACTTCAGGTCCGATGTTGTGACAGGGACTGAGATGGGAGTCATCTGGGCCTGGATCCCTGAGCGCGTTGCTCTTTTCAGTCCCATTAGGTTGTTCAGTACAGCAGAACATGGAAGAAGTCTTGCTTCGTATGTGACTTTACCTTTATTTCAATTAAATTCTGTTTATTTATATAGTGCCAACTTACAACAAAGTTGTCTCAGGGCTCTTTACAGGAGCATTCACATAAATAGAAAAGCCACTTAGTAAAGTTCTCTATCTAAGAAAGCAGCAGACAAGGTGAATCTAGGCTTTATTGCAGTCTCCAATCCTGAGAAAGCACAGGGGCAACAGTGGAAAGGAAAAACTCAATTTTAAAAGGAATAAACCTCCAACCGAACCAGGCTCAGGACAAGCAGCCATCTGCTTTGACCAGCTGGGTTGAGCGGACAGAAAGGAGAGACAAACACAGAATGATAGATCCAGATATACTGTAGGTCCAGGTGTACCTGAAAGAGAAAAAATAAAACATGTTAAGGATAGAAAAAATAATTACAAATACAAAACCGGTTGAGCAGAGTAAGTAAAGACACCAGCAGTCTAAGCCTATAGCAGCATAACTAAAGGACAGCTCAAGAAACCCAAGCCAACCCTAACTATAGGATTTAGCAAAAATGAGTCTTTATCCCAATAAATGAAAGAAAAAAAAAGACACCCAATAAATAAGGTGAACACATTGCATCACTACTTATATGATTTATGCCCAGAGTTGTTTATTGTGTAGAAACAGTTAATGCCTACAGACAAAAGAAAAAGAAAAAAAAGAAACAAAGTCAGATTATTTTCGCCCATCGTTGTTTGTGTTTGTTCCCGTGTCTTTTGTCAGCCAAATATCTATGAACCACTGGACCAATTTTATTGAAACATTTAGAAAGTACTTTGTAGTCTACAACTGCTTAACATTTTGGTGCCAACATACAACTACCAATCTCAGAACACACAAAACTGCCTTGAACTCAGTCACTGTTCTATATTAAAGATGATCTTAGTCTAAAACACTGGCATAAAAAGCCATAGTCCCTACAAAACAACTGCTATCCAGGCTATTATTTTTGCTAGTTACCAACCACAGATGGGGGTATTTGCACCATCAACAAGTTTTTATTGAGTTCTAATGTCAAAGCATGAGCAGTCTTGCAATTATAAACATGATCTGTTCTATTATTTGAACAACCATTGAAAAATATTTTGTGAAGGTTCAGTTGAAATTAGATTATTTTGAAATTGGACAAACTTTATTAAAATACAAAACAGACCCCTATATTTTTGTTTTTGTACTTTTATTTAGATTTTATTCACAAGTGGAAGGACATGAACCAGTGGTCATCATTATCAAAACAATGGACGAAGAGGTAATTCTTAATGTACTGTATCCTGAAGTTGATCTAATAGTTTATGTGATTTTTGCCTTTGATTAAATCTGGATTCAAAGCCTAAACAAATACAGTGCAACTATCAACTTTCGTGTTTCTCATTTTTTAGGTGTTCGGAGCGTTCCTGTCAACAGATCTGATAGAAACGAGAAATCATGACGCACAAGGACGCACATATTTTGGAACAGGGGAATGTTTTGTTTTCACGGTGAGCCAATGTCTTGCCTTAATTTCACATACTGGTTTTCACTTTTGCATTCAGGTTTCAGGTTTCTTCAACAGTAAATCCACGGGTTTTAGTGTCAAAAAGTAGTCAGAGCGATCTCAGTTTGTAGAATCAGAAAGAAATTTTGATGCTGGAGTCAAGCCAACTGTTAGAGAAGAACCCATTTAAGAGTGCGTTTTAACCATTTAAAAAAGTTTACTAACTGAACTATATCTGACTCATGAGACCATTCTATACAGCCGATTAAAAAAAATCTGACATTTTGTATTGGGGTTTGATAGAAAGGTTAAAAACAATCCATCCATCCATCCATTTTCTTCCGCTTATCCGGGGTCGGGTTGCGGGGGTAGCAGCCTAAGTAGGGAGGCCCAGACTTCCCTCTCCCCAGCCACTTGGAGCAGCTCCTCTGGGGGAATCCCAAGGCGTTCCCAGGCCAGCCGAGAAACATAGTCCCTCCAGCGTGTCCTGGGTCTTCCTCTGGGTCTCCTCCCGGTGGGACATGCCCGGAACACCTCACCAGGGAGGCGTCCAGGAGGCATCCTAACCAGATGCCCGAGCCACCTCAACTGGCTCCTCTCGATGTGGAGAAGCAGCGGCTCTACTCCGAGTCCCTCCCGGATGACTGAGCTTCTCACCCTATCTCTAAGGGAGAGTCCAGACACCCTGCGGAGAAAACTCATTTCAGCCGCTTGTATCCGAGATCTCGTTCTTTCGGTCACAACCCAAAGCTCATGACCATAGATGAGGGTGGGAACGTAGATCGATCGGTAAATTGAGAGCTTTGCCTTTTGACTCAGCTCTCTC
>JBBPBX010013232.1:0-23769 GCA_038048925.1 Garcialebias charrua | reverse complement strand
CCACCCCCAAGCCTTATTACTTTGACAATTAGCAAGCTGACAATGGCTAGCCAGAAAAGACCCCATTAGAAAGCAGATTTTGTCACCTTCAAATAACTAATATTCCAAATGGCAAGGCTGTTCATGTAAAAAGTTAATTGTTTCCATTAGTTTTGCATTTCATGTCTATTCCAACAGAAAAATCTAGAGAATATTTCCAAGAGTGCCCCAAACGTCACCAAATACAGACTATAGCGCAAATTCCACCTCAGAACTATTTATAAAAATCACGTTATGCTAAACTGGCGACAGTGTAAAGAGCGATAAAATATTGTTCACATGAATTTATATTATAAAAATTAAAAACATAAAAAACAAAACCTGTAATAAAGAGAACAGTGAGAAAATGGTCAACGGAACCTGAAGAAGCCCTGCGTGTTTGTATGAGGCTACAGATTGGGATGCACTGTGCCAGCCACATGGAGAGGACATCAATGCCCTGACTGAGTGTGTGACCCACTATATAAACTTCGGTGTAAACAACACCATCCCCACCAGAACAGTGAGATGCTTCCCCAATAACAAACCCTGGATCACCAGTGACCTGAAGGAACTGCTAAACCAGAAAAAAACGAGCCTTCAGGGAGGGAGACGAGGAATTATTGAATAGTACACAGAAGAAACTAAAAGTCAAGATAAGAAACAGCAAGGAGGTGCACAAGAAGAAGCTGGAGAGCAGACTCCAGCCGAACAATATCAGAGAGGTGTGGTCAGGTATGAATAGATCACAGGCGTCAAGCAGAAGGAGGATCAGAAGGATGGAAGCCTAGACAGAGCCAATGAACTGAACATGTTCTTCAATAGGTTCAGTTCACGAACAAGCTCAGCATCCTCCTCTCGTCACAAGCCAAACAGACATACCACCATCCTTTGACCAAAGGCTGTCCTGTCACACCTCAGATATTGTATCTACCACCTCAGTCATGGACCCTTCTTCTTCTACATGTTGGTCTTCAACCAAATCAGAAGATGCTGATACCTCCTTTGCCTCCCCCATCTGCGTCTCTGGAAGTCAGTTGAGGAAGCAGCTGGAGAGACTGAACCAGAATAAGGGTGCAGGTCCAGATGGTGTCAGTCCCAAAGTTCTGAAGGTCTGTGCAAAGCAGCTCTGTGGGGTTATGATGCACTTCTTCAACCTTAGCCTGAGCCAGGAGAAGGTTCCAGTGTTGTGGAAACATCCTACCTTGTTCCACTACCAAATAAAACTCACCCATCTTTCCTCAATGACTATAGACCTGTTGCCCTGACATCCCACATCAGGTCCTAGAGAGACTAGAGGTCCTAGAGGTCCACCTGACTAAACAAACAAGCACATATCAGGGCCCACTGCAGTTTGCTCATCGATGTGGACTTGGAGTTGAAGATGCCATGATACACCTGCTTTAGCAAACTCACTGTCAAAAGGCAGACAGCACTGTGAGTCATGTTCTTTGATTTCTCCAGTGCATTTAACACAATCCAGCCTGATTTGCTTTGTCAGAAAATCCAGAAGACTCAGGTGGAAGCCTCAACAGTCACCTGGATCAAAGATTACCTGACAAACAGACCACAGTTTGTGAGACTGTAGAGTTGTGTGTCTAACCAGGTGGTCAGTAGATGAGGAACACCACAGGGGACTGAACTCTCACCATTCTTTTTCGCTCTGTGCACCTCAAATTTCCAGTTCAAAACAGACTCCTGTCATCGGCAGAAATATTCAAATGACTGCATTGGTCGGTGCATCAGAGATAGACAAGAATCTGAGTACAGGGAACTGGTGGACCGCTTTGTGGTATGGTGTGGAAAAAAATCATCTCATCTTGAACGTGAACAAAGCAAAGGAGATGATTGTAGATTTCAGGAGAAACAGGAACAGGTCCAACCCTATTTCCATTGTGGGTGTGGTTTCTGGGGTTTTGTCCTGTCTGTCTGTTTCCTCATGTTTTCTGATTCAGCTCTCTGTGTTTTCCCTCTTTGTGTTCAGCCCCTGTCTCACCTGTGTCTCATGTTAATCACCACAGGTGGCTTTCATTGTCCTAATCAGTGTGTGTATATATATTCAGCTCTCTTCTGTCTTGTCTTTGTCTCCGGATTGTCCTTCACTGGTGTCTTGGTCTGCCTCCAGTCCTGTCTGCCCTGATCTGTTCTCTGTACTGTACCAGTAATTGGTTGCCTTGTCAGCCTTTAGATTTTGTTTTTTTATAAGAATTTTTTTTTAATCTTTTTACTTCAAGCCTCCTTGTCAGCTTCCTGCACTTGGGTTCAACACTCCTGACGGCAGATCGTGATAATGGGAGAAGAAGTGGAGGTGGTGGAAAAGCATAAATACCTTAGGGTTAACCTGAACAACAAACTGGACTGCAGGTGCAACAGTGAACCATCTAAAAGAAGGGACAGAGCAGACTGTACTGCTTGAGGAAGCTGAAGTCCTTCAATGTTTGCAGCAAGATGCTGCATATCTTCTATGAGTCTGTTGTAGAGAGCGCTATCTCTTCTGCCATCATCTGCTGGGTTAGCAGCACCAGAGCAAGTGACTTAAAAAGATTAACAAGCTCATTAAGAAGACTGGCTCAGTTCTGGGGACTCCTCTAGAACATTTGGAGATGATTGTACAAAGAAGGAGTCCATAAAATGAAGAATGGCATAGATAACCCTCAGCACCCTCTTCATCAGACTGTCATACAACAAAAGTGTCTTCAGTCAGAGGCTTCTAGAGATCTGTTGTAAGAGAGACTGCTACAAGAGATCCTTCCTGCTCACAGCCATCAGCAACTCTTTAATGAAACCAGGACAATGAGTTACAACATTTCATTTCTCTCTGGGATTAATAAAGTATTTTTGAATTGAATTGAATTCCTAATCTCATCTATCCTTATCACTCCTAAGGAGAACCTCAACATCTTCATCTCTGTCACTTACAGTTCTTTCTCCTGTCTTTTTGTCAGTGCCACTGTCTCCAGACCATACAACATAGCTGGTCTCACCACTGTCTTGTAAACTTTTCCTTTGACATTTGCTGACACCTTTTGTCACAAATCACCCCTGAAACTTTTCTCCATCCACTTCATCCTGCCTCAGCTCTCTTTTTCACTTTTTTACCACACTCCACATTTTCCTGGACAGTGGACCTCAAGTACTTGAAGTCCTGCAACTTTGTGACCTCTCCTTGTAGCCTCATTGTTTCACTGGCCTCCCTCTCATTCACATACATGTACTCTGTCTTACTGCGACTGACTTTCATTCCTCTTCTTTCAAGTGCATATCTCCACCTCTCCAATTTCTCTTTCCCTTGTTCCCTGTTCTCACCACAGATCACAATGTCATCTGCAAACATCATAGTCCATGGGGATTCCTGCCTGACCTCGTCTGTTAGTTGTCCATCACCAGAGCAAACAAGGGACTCAGAGCTGATCCTTGATGTACTCCCACCTCCATCTTGAAGCTATCTGTCACTACAGCACATCTCACCACTCTCATGCTGTCCTTTACACAGTTTCTATTGCCTCTACTGTTCTTTCTCTTTCATTCTCTTCATTAATTAGCTCCTCAAAATACTTCTTCCATCTTCCCATCACAATCTCCTCACTTGTTAGAACATTACCATTCCTATCTTTAATAAGTCCAACTTGTTGCACATCCTTTCCAGCAGAATCCCTTAATCTTGCCAATCGATACAAGTCCTTCTCGCCCTCTTTAAAGCTGCAGTATGTAGCTTTTTTTATGAACATATTTCTTCACTCTGTCACTACCTCCTGACAGACTGATGTTAGCCAGGTAATCTCTGAAAAAAAATATATATATATATTGTCCCCTTGCTTCTCCAGGTGGTAAATAAGCATTTCTAAAAAGAAAAGGTGACCCACCATTTTCCAGCCAATAAAAACAGAGTTTGTAACCAGCCAATAAAAACAGAGCTTGAATTTGAATCAGCCAATAAAAACAGAGCTTGAATTTGAAATTTAACAGACCACAAGGGGGCAGAGCGGGATCAGAATGCTTTGCCTGTTGAAAATATTTCTAAGTTCTGCAGTTCTACAGAAACTGCATACTGTACCTTTAATGTCCAGCTTCCCGTACAACTCATACACCTTCCGGTTTGTCTTAGTCACCTCCCTCTTTGCTCTGCATTCCATCTCCTTATATTCCTGTATCTTCTTTTCAGTCATCTCATGGTCATATTTCTTCTTGGCTAACCTCTTTTACTGAATAGCTTCCTGCACTTCACAATTCCACCACCAGGTTTCCTTATCATCCATTCTCTGTCCATACGTCACACCAAGTACCTTCCTACCTGTTTCTCTAATTACTGTTGCTGAAGAAGCCCAGTCACTTGGAAGCTCTTTTTTAACAACCCAGAGCCTTTAACAGTTCATCGCTGAACTCCTCACAACATTCTTCCTGTCTCAGCTTCCACCATTTGGTCTTCTTCTCTGATTTTACTTTTTTTTCTGTTCTTCACAACAACAGTCATTCTACACATCATCCAATGCTGTCTGGCCACACTCTCCCCTGCCACAACCTTACAGTCTCCAATCTCCCTCAGGTTTCTTCTTCTACACAAAATGTAGTCGACCTACGTACTCCTTCCTCCACTCTTATAGGTCACACTACAGGTTGTCCCCAACTTACGAGCGAGTTCCATTCCTACGAATCGCTCCTAAGATGAAAATTCTTATGTCGGAACCCAAAACACGTGTCGCTCGTAAGTCCGGATTTTTGGTCGTAAGTCGGAAAATGTATGCTAGCGCTGCACCGAACACCCGTTTTTCAACACAAACGTACATACTGGTTCATAAGCATGCATAGAACTTTGTTTACAAACGGTTAGCTAACACCAAAGCTGGGCACCGCTAATTAAAAAATTAGTTCCACAATTTCTAAAACGCTTATTAATTTTTTTAGGTCCACAATTTCAAAAGCACAAATGTCTTATGAAAATTAGGGGAAGCTAATCTAATCCGCTATTTATATATTTCTATATTATATATATATATTTATATATAGCCGGCAGCGTTATCAATATTTGCACTACACTGCCAACTGAAAAGTAACAAAAATGATCCTAAAAGGATGAAATTACAAAAATCAAAGGATTTATTTAATACTTTACGTACATATATTCTATTCGGCCACGAAATTAACAAAAAATAGAATGATCTTTTAATCCCTAAAACCACGTTTAAATCTCAAATACACGGGTGTGTCGCCACCGCATTTATACATAAAGTAACCCAAATACATGAAACTAACGACTCGCCGTCGAATGGTCGACACAAAAGACACAATAAAATCATCCGGCCACGTTAATTTGGCTTGAAACAGCGGGGTTCTCTACGGATTTATCCATTAGTAACCCAGCACTACCGGCAGACACAGCGTTAGCGTCTATAGGTAGTCAACAGATTTAATGAAAAGTAACCCAAATACATGAAACTAACGACTCGCCGTCGAATGGTCGACACAAAACACACAATAAAATCATCCGGCCACGTTAATTTGGCTTGAAACAGCGGGGTTCTCTACGGATTTATCCATTAGTAACCCAGCACTACCGGCAGACACAGCGTTAGCGTCTATAGGTAGTCAACAGATTTAATGAAAAGTAACTAAAATACATAAAAATAACGACTCACCGTCAAATGGTCGACACAAAACACACAATAAAATCCTCCGGCCGCGTTAATTTGGCTTGAAACAGCGGGGTTCTCTACGGATTTATCCAAGTACCCAGCACAAACAGTAGCCACAGAATTAGCCCCCGAGTTCACCTCTGAGTGACCCGGAAGATGTCAAGATGGAATAGTCCATTTTTAGTAGGGGGATAAAGAAATCGACCGTTTTTTTAATTGCGTATTTAATGATCGTTTTCATCGTAACTATAATTATTTTTATGTTAAATGTATATTAACAAGCAGGATCAATGTTAGTTATGTAGGTGACTGCACGGGGCGAGGCGGGGCCGGGGCCACTGCTGAAATGGGACCCCCAGGCATTTAC
The DNA here is from genome assembly GCA_038048925.1 of Garcialebias charrua. NCBI lineage: Eukaryota > Metazoa > Chordata > Actinopteri > Cyprinodontiformes > Rivulidae > Garcialebias > Garcialebias charrua. The sequence continues at coordinate 17,754 of JBBPBX010013232.1, read as the reverse complement.
CTACATGGTCTGTTCTCAGCTCTGCCCCCCTTCCCCTCACACCCTTCCTCCTTTCTGCTGTTTACGGTGGGGAAAAAGGTAAAACAAGCAGCATAAGAGCTTGTAAATAAGTTTATTGGTTTTTACTGATAGATAATTAGTTATTAGCGGTACTGCATTTTAAATAAAAATAGCACAAATCCGCTTATGAATTATAAAAGTTAGTCAATTCACAAAAACGCTGACAAAAAGTTTAGGTCCACTGTAAGCGGATTAGCGCTTTAGCGCTCCCTAGCGTTCATCCGCCCACCTTTGGCTAACACACTTTCATCTAAAAACACATACCAGTGCTGTATTTTCTGTACAACATTACTGTTCGTTAGTCTGCTCGTAAGTCCGGAACCTCGTATATCGATGATGTCGTAAGTCGGAGACAACCTGTATATCCAACCTGTGGAGCATAACCACTTACAACATTTAGCAGCAGGCCTTTTATTTCTACCTTTAGACATATCACCCTATCTGACATTTCTTTTCACCTCTACTACATTATTTGCCAACTCCTCCTTCAGGACCACCCCTACTCCATTTCTGTTTCTATCCACACCATGGTAAAACAGTTTGAACCCTGCTCCAATGCTGCGAGCCTTGCTGCCCTTCCACTTGGTCTCTTGAACACATAAACCATCTACCTTTCTTCTCTGCATCATGTCAGCCAGCTCTCTACCTTTGCCTGTCATTGTCTCCACATTTAGAGTTTCAACCCTCAGTCCTACATTCTTTCCACTTCTCCCTGTGTCTCCTGACACATTTCCCTCCTTGTGGTCTTTGACTAACAGTAGCACAACGCCAGCACCCTGTTTGTCAACAGCACCGGTGGTGGTCGTTGTTAACCCGGGCTTCTACGATCTGGTATGGTGTCATTTTGATGAGCTTTGGTAAAAGTGTTTTCTGTTGGATGCCCTTCCTGACACACCCTCACCATTTACCCAGGTGACATGGTGATCTGTTCCATTGTCTGTTTTCTTTGTATTTTCATGTCTTTGACGTTTCTGTTTTCTTGTATTTTGTCATTCTTATGTTTTGTCTCTGTTCTTGTCATTTTCTCACTCACTCCTCAGTCTGCCTCCTTTAATCGTTCACACCTGTCCCCAATCAGCTACCTGCCCAGGTGCACGAGTCATCATCTCACCTCTCCAAGCTGCTGGAACCATATTTTCCATCGCGGGCCCTGAGATCATCTGATCAGATGCTTTTGGCGGTTCCAAAAACACATCTAAAGCTCCGAGGAGATCGGTGTTTTCAGTCATCGGCCCCCAAACTTTGGAACAACCTGCCCCCCAACATTAGACAGGCCTCTTCCCTTCACATATTCAAATCCCTGCTAAAAACCCATCTGTTCTCTCTGGCATTTCATACTGTGTGAGCTGAATTAGTGTATATATTTTTTACTGTGTTTTCATTTTAATGCTGTTCTTATACATTTTTGTTATATTTTTACTGCTGTTAATTTAATAGTTTTACCATTAGTGCGTGCTACGGTTTCTGTAATTTTTTAAATCTGTTTGATGTTGTTTGTGAAGCACTTTGATAACAGTTTATCTGTTTTAAACTGTGCTATATAAATAAAGATGACTTGGCTTGACTCTCCCTCAGCCTCTCCTCTTCATTACTCAAGCATCCGGTCATTGCTCTTTATTCACACAGACATCTTGGTCCTCATCTGCCCTGTCTGTTTCTGTCCATATGATGATCTGTTCTCCCTGTTTATTCTGATGTCCTGTTCTGTTCATTTCCTGCTCGCTTTATGCTTGAGTAAGTTTGTGCCTCAACAACCTTTAGTTTTTGTGAAATTTTTGTGAAATTATCTAAATTATTTTTTTTACTTTAAACTCCTGCTCCACTTGCCTGCCTGCCAATGGGTCTAAAAACTGAGGTCTGTGATATCGGACTTGGGGGTGGCACAAGAGATACACTGGCTTGTGCTCCCTAGTGGCTGGTTTGACTGAGAACCTCAACAAACCATTCAATATTTAACCTACCTGGTTCACAATTCCCTTCTTAAAAAAAAAAAACCCACAACAACAACAACTCTGGAATGACGGGTGCTGTTGGTCCTCCCAAATGATTTTTACAGCCTATTCCTGAGCAAGAAAATCTATGTGGAAAATGTCCCACTTTTAAAAGGATTTACACAACATCACAATTCAACACAGGAAGCTTGCCTTGGTTTATGGTATAAACATAAATTATGTAAATTTCTAATGTAAACTTCACATATTCTATTTTCTTCAAGTCTGAAAACTGACTTTTTTGTAGACACTGTATGTAATAGCCATCTGCATAGAGCTGTTGGGTTGCTTTATGTAGACATTATTTTATGTAGACATAAAGCAATATTTTTTCTAAAACCTCTTGTGGTTTGCCCATTTTCTACAAAGTAGCTTTGAAGCTCTGAAATAGTGATAACTTTAATCTCAAGATTCCAGCTAATGTTTTAAACAAAATGTTTCAGTACAGTAAAGTTTATTTATTGTTATACTTTGCAAAATCTTCAACATCCCATTGATCATTAAAACTGTAACCTCTGTTTCAGCTCCGTCCCAATATGGAGCGGTACCAACGAGCAATGGTCAACATAATGACCCAAAGAGGTTCCCCTCAGCAGGTTCGAGCCAACATTGATGCCTCCTCTCACATGTCAAAGAGTGGTAGCACCCAAATCAACGTCAAAACTCTGAACTGTCCGTCTGGAACCCTTCAGAAGCCAAACTATCTAACCGTCTCCTTTACAACACTGTCAGAACCCATGAACGCAAAAGAGCCCAAGAGGCCCAAGGATCAAGAAGCCTCAAAGTTTATTGCAGGAGATGACACTCAGCTCATTATAGGTAAGGCGTTAAAACACGATATAAGAAAAAACAGCCCTTAAAGGGAACGTTTGGTCATTTTTGGTCAAAATGTTATAATAATAGTAGTTTGTACCTCAGCTGTGACATCTGTCATAGAGCGCAGAGTACTGTATAGAGAACTGAGCAGACTTTTGGTCAGGCCAGGCAAAAGGTTAGCCAAACATATAGATCCCTTAGAGGGCAGCCCGGTGGCGCAGGTGGTAGAGCTGCTGCCTCTCAGTGAGCACGTTACCCTGGTTTCATTTTATTCAGTTTATTCACACACACCCACACACACAGAGAAATAATCAGAATACATACATACCTGCAAGAAGTGCATGAATCAGGTCTCCAAAAAGCTATTTAAAGCTTATAGATGGAGCCTACAATTACATACAATTTTTAACATATTAAAATAACATCACAATAAAAGCATCTGTACATTCCTCATACAAATTCCACATACAATACAGATTATGTTACCTCTGATCAATCAATTACAAGTCCTACAAGTGATCTCAAGTATATAGACAAAGCAATTTGGTCTTTAACTGTTTTTTGAAGGTGAAGATGAATTTCAACTCTTTTAAACTCTTGTCAAGCTCGTTCCAAATCTGTGGGCCCACCCCAGAAAAGGTTTGACTAGTGATTTTAAGTCTTCTATTTTACAAAAAAAATAAATTCTTCCTGGTTTCATAAGTATGTTGTGGACCATTGATTGAAATGAACAGTTAATCTATTATTAGTTTTATTTACAATTTGAACCATCAAACAGGCGTTTTGATTCATTCGTTGTTTGTAGCCAGGTCTCTCTTGTAAATGAGTCCTCGAGGCTCAATGGGATTAACTGTAGGGTTTCTGGGTCTGGTCCTTCATGTTGTCTCTCCCTCATGTTTACCAGTCCCTGCTCAGCATCCTCCTCCTCTCACCCTACACTGTCTCACCTGTGTGTAATCCTAATCACTGCAAGTGTCTCTCGTTCCTACTCGTCAGTGTTAGTATTTATTCAGCTCCTTGGTGTCTAGTCTTTGTGTCCAGATTGTCCTTGTCCCACCAAGGCTTCATGCACGCTACTCCCTCTGTGTCTCCCCCACTTAAAGTAAGTTGCTGCACTGTCAGCTGTATTATTTTGTTACTTTTGTAAATAAATACGTTTACTTACTGTTATCGGAGGTTTCTCGTTTTCTCCTGCACATGGGTTCACAACGCAGCGATGCAATCATGACAGAATCCGGACACCATACTGAACCCAGTGGGAGAAAAATAACTCTTTTTGAGTATGCTCTCCGAGAGGCGAAGAAGACCGCTCAGCGCGAGGAAGAGTTGAGGAAGAGGAACTCGTTCGTCGGGACTCGCCTGGCGATCAGACTGGACCCTTTTTCCTCACCACCTCAACATGCGGCAGCGACTCACAAGAGACCTCCTGTTGTCCCGGAGAAGTTTCCAACACACCTCCGGGCTCGCCGCAGGAGTAGACGGCAGAACCGAGCCGGCTTCTCCGAACCCCAGCCCCGCCCACCTTCAAACTCTCTTCGCCAGCTGTCAGAGAAGCCGAGGAGAATTTCAAAGGGGGGGGCGTACGTCAGCCCTGTTGCCGGTCCGGCAGACGGAGGGTCTGACGGGGCTCAGGTGAGACTTTTGCTGGAGGAGGAAGTTGTGCGCACCGGCGTGCTTAACGTAAAGGGGGAGGAAGTCAGCTCCAGTACTTTGTGGGACAAACTGATCGCTGCAGAGGAAACGATTTCCTCATTCACTGGAGCTGACAGCATCGACTGCTCGCCGGGGGAGTGGCAGCGTTTCCAGCAGGCATGGTCAGAGAGACGTGTGCTGCGTTCGTTTCTGCTGGCTCCCTCTCAGCCTGACACACCTGTCAGCTCAGCTCCTGCTTCACCTGTCAGCTCTCCAGAAGCTGCATCTGTCAGCACAGTAGCAGCTACACCCGGTACAGGACCCACTCCAACTGCTTAGCCTGATGCAACTCTGAGCTCTATGTCAGCTGCACCACATTTGGTTTCCATGTCTTCCATGACAGCTGCACCAAGTTTGGTTTCCATGACGGCTGTACCTATGAGTTCACCTGGCAGCTCAGCAGCAGCAGCTTCACCTGGCAGCACCTCCTGGACTGGTTCCACTCTTGCTGAGACAGGACTGGTGTTCACCTCAGCTTCTCAGCCTGGTTCCACTCCTGTTGCTCAGCCGGATGTTTCTTTCAGTTCACCAACTGCTGCACCAGCTCCAAGACTGGTGCCTCCTGTGCCAGCTTGAAGACTGGTGCCTCCTGTGCCAGCTCCCAGGCTGGGTCTCTCATCAGCCGAGCCTAGACTGAGACCTGTGCCAGTATCCAGGCAGTTTCCAGCACCTGTACTCTGGGTCCTGCACCTGCCGCCGACCAACCAGGTCCATCTGGAGCAGTTTCTCTTTCTCTCTCCACAGACACTGCTTCTGTGGTGGTCCTGGGTACCGAGGTCCTCGTCTCATTGGGGGTCTTAACTCCGGAGGTCCTCGTTCCATCAGAGGTCCTCGTTCCATCAGAGGTCCTCACTTCGCCAGGGGTCTTCGCCGACGAGGTCCTCGTTCCATCAGGGGTCCTCGTTCCAGAGGTCTCCACTCCTCAAGAGGTCTCCGCACCGATGGAGGTCTCTGCACCAATGGAGATCTTCGTTGCAGAAGATCCTGAACATGCCGCAGAAGATCCTGAACCTGCCGCAGAAGATCCTGAACCTGCCGCTGAAGATCCAGAATGCGATTCATCGCCGGCTGCAGAACACGATTCTTTGCTCTCATTGGAGGTCCTCGTCTCGCGGGGGTCTTCGCCTCCGAGGTCTTCGTCTCTGAGGTCCTCGTTTCACTGGAAGGCTTCGTCGGGGGTCCTCACTCCTCCAAAGGTCCTCGCCTCGTCAAAGGTCTTCATCTCACCAGAGGTCTCCGCTCTCGAGGCACTCACTTCGTTGAAGGTCTTCGTTTCGCCGGGGGTCTTCGCTTCTCCAGTGGACCTTGCCTCGTCAGAGGTCTTCGTCTCATCGAGGGTCTTCGATCACGTGGTCCTTATCGATCGGCCTACAGCTGTCTCTGGGGTCTCATCACCTGTAGCTGTGGCCTCTCCACTGGCCAAAGAGGGACGGTCTCATGGCCGCCCGCTGGACCTCTGGCCTGTCGACGGACGGTTGCCGGGTCGCCTCCCCAGATAGAGGGACGTCTCATGGCCGTCCGCCGGACCTCTGGCCTGTCGACGGACGGTCGCCGGGTCACCTCCCAGATCTTCGGCCCTGCTGTGGATGGTCTTCTGACCGCCCACCTTGACCCAGGGGTGTGGTTTGGGGTTCTGTTCGTCCCTTTTTGTACTTCCCCAGGTTCCTACCTGTCGGTTTTCTGTTTGCTATGCCCTGCTGGTCTTTTTCTCCCCCCTCCCCCCTCCCGGTGGGTGGCTCTCTCCTTGGGATTTCGGGGGCCATCCCTTGAGGGGGAAGGGGTGGGGGCTCTGTAGGGTTTCTGGGTCTGGTCCTTCATGTTGTCTCTGACCTGGAGATGATTATTCATGTTTTTATCTCTTCTCGTTTAGATTACTGCAATTCCCTTTTTACTTGTTTTAATAAGTCTGCTGTCGCTCGTGTCCAGTTGGTCCAGAACGCTGCTGCGAGGCTTTTAACAGGAACAAATAGAAGGTCTCACATCACACCAGTTTTTATATGATCTACATTGGCTCCCTGTTGAATTTAGAATTCATTTTAAAATTTTGGTATTAACTTTTAGAGCGTTAAATGGACAGGCCCCCAGTACATCACAGAAATGCTGATCCCTTATTCTCCAGCCCGCACCCTTCGTTCTTCAGCATTGAACCTTCTAAAGGTCCCTAATGCCCCTTTTCCACCGGTCGGCTCGGGTCGGATGTTACGTCATATGTGCGTCGCAGAGACCCCCTTTCATCCTTTCCCACCGGATATTCCGTGCTGCTCCGCGCCAGATTTCTTGAGATTTTTGGGCTGGTTTCAGAGGGGTGCCGAGGCGAGCTCACCCGCTCCGGAAGTAGGAAGGAGGAGACTCGAGCTGTTTTCACGGAAGTGAGGGAAGCGATCACGGCAGGACTTTACATGAATAACACGGTAAAAACAATTATTTGTTTTTAAATTTATAGCAAAGATGGGTCTTCAGCTGAACGTGTCCTTAATAAAATCACGTATTGCTCAAAACTGCAGGATTTTAAAAAGTAGGTTCGCCACGAGCAACGCGCGGCGCGCGGGCGGCTTTATGTCTTTAAAATGTAGCTCAATGAACAGATATAAAATATATTTCATAGCTGACTTTATAGTACGAGGGTTCCTGAGCTCAACCACGCTTTAATATTGTCACGTAGTGGTCAAATCTGCTGCATTTAAAGTAGTTTCGCTTTGACTTCTTCCAAACCTGTGCTTGCACAACGAAAATAAATTATAAAAATTCGAATTTTATTTCAAATAACTCCAACAGGATACATTTAGTATATGAACATGTTGTGATCACACTATAATTTTTTGAAAAATATCAGCTATGTGGTTTTTGATATAATTGATGATATGTGATACAAAGTACAAGGGAGACAAATAATGGAGGTTGCTTGACACAGTTATGTCTATAAAACATTGAATTTTATTTCAAATAACTCCAACAGGATACATTTAGTATATGAACATGTTGTGATCACACTATATTTTTTTGAAAAATATCAGCTATGTGGTTTTTGATATAATTGATGATATGTGATACAAAGTACAAGGGAGACAAATAATGGAGGTTGCTTGACACAGTTATGTCTATAAAACATTGAATTTTATTTCAAATAACTCCAACAGGATACATTTAGTATATGAACATGTTGTGATCACACTATATTTTTTTGAAAAATATCAGCTACCGTATTTTCCGGTGTATAGGTCGCACCTTTTTATGTTTTTTTCAAGGCCTGCGACCTATACTCAGGTGCGACCTATATATGGCTTGTTATCACTTTCGGTGAAACAAATTTTTAAATCCAGCTCATTTCACAATTACGTTCATTTATTAAGGAAAAGTTCAGCTCAGACATATATTTGCTATAATTTTTATCAAACAAATAATTGTTTTTAAGTGTTAATCTTCTTAAAAGCCTTGCTGTGCGCTCCTGTGGCAGACATTTGCAGCAGAGCTAAACGTAGGTGCGACCTATACACCAGTGCGACCTATCTAGGGATTTTTCCAATCTATTGGTGATAATTGGACAATGCGACCTATACACAGGTGCGACCTATACACCAGAAAATACTGTATGTGGTTTTTGATATAATTGATGATATGTGATACAAAGTACAAGGGAGACAAATAATGGAGGTTGCTTGACACAGTTATGTCTATAAAACATTGAATTTGATTTCAAATAACTCCAACAGGATAAAGTCAGTATATGAACATGTTGTGATCACACTGTGTTGTTTAAAAAAAAAAAAACAGTTTCTGGACTAAATTAATCACATTTTTCTTTTACAGTCAACAGAAGAAAATCACCAGAATTCAACAACCTGTGTCATCTTCTGGAGGAAGACGTGAGACACCAGATGGAAATTTGTTACTTCTGTTTGTCACTTCAAACTTTTCCTATTAAACGTTATATTTTCTTAAGTGGTGTCCTCGAACATTCAATTTCCTAAACTTATTTTATAATGTGAAGTGTGTATTGTGTTTAAATCCATACTGGAAGTTAAGAGAACTTTCCATTTGCATTTGACCTTTAAAGAATCATAAGATAAAGATTATTAGAATCTGCTCAACTGTTATTACGTTATAAATTATTTGGTTCTAGGATGAAGTCATACAAAAAAAGTCAAAAATTAAAAGTGGCCAAAGTCCTTTGGACAGTTTAAAGTTAAAGAATTCACAGACCATCCATCTACCATCTACCCATCTACCACCCAGCAGCAACTTTACCAGGGAAACTCTGGCAGTTTCAAAGATCACAGTGTGATGTTTTAAATCAACTTTATTTATAAAGCACATTTTAAAAACCACAGGGTCAACCAAAGTGCTGTACAATAACATAAAAGACAAGTTAATTAAAAACTATAAAAAGCATACAAAAATAAATACATATACCAGTCTTACTGCAGGTGTGTTAACATGCCATAAAAGATAAGATCTCGTGTTAAAAGCCAAGGAATAAATGTGTGTTTTTAAATAAGATTTAAAAAGTTTTGAGGACTGTCAGCAGCAACTGCTCAGCTGATCTGAGAACGGGGAGGGCAGGAAGGTTGAAGCAGCTCAGACAAATATGGTTTTGCAACTTTATCAAGCACCTTGTGCATAACTAAATAATAAAATATGCTTTAATACATCTTTATTGTAAAAATACTAAATTGGAAAATACATGGGTTTAAAGAAGGCAACAAGGTAGGATTATGAATTGGGTTTAAAGATTACAGCTCATGAGGTACTCATTATAGCATGACATCTCTTTCACAACATTCTGTCAAAGCCTTTATTGTGTTCTTCTTCTAGTGGTGGCTAGTACTGTAGTAAATAGCTTGAGGGAACACTACTGCCACCATGTGGTAAGACGAGTAGGATTCTGGACCCCGCCCACAGAAGGGGTACAAAAAAGCTGTGGAAACAGAACATAGATGTGACCCGACCCGAACTGAGCCGATCTGAGCCGATCCAACCCGAGCCGAGCCGAGCGGTGGAAAAGAGGCATAAGACCCGGTTTAAAACTCGGGGTGACCTTTCCTTTCAGGCCGTAGCCCCCCGGCTGTGGAATGCCCTGCCCCTGTCTCTTCGTGTGACCGCTCTATTGATTCCTTTAAAACCCAGCTCAAGACACTTTTATTCAGACAAGCTTTTAGATAAATGTTTTTATTTAGTGTTTTTATCAATTGTTCTTGTTTTTATCAGCTGTTCTTATTGTTTTGATTAATCAGCTGTTACTACAGTAATTATTTTGTCTATTTTAATCTTTTATTTATATGTTGTACAGCACTTTGTGATTTTATCTATGAAAAGTGCTATATAAATAAACTTTACTTACTTACTTACTTACTCTCCCTCATGTTTACCAGTCCCTGCTCAGCATCCTCCTCCTCTCACCCTACACTGTCTCACCTGTGTGTAATCCTAATCATTGCAAGTGTCTCTCGTTCCTACTCGTCAGTGTTAGTATTTATTCAGCCCCTTGGTGTCTAGTCTTTGTGTCCGGATTGTCCTTGTCCCACCAAGACTTCATGCACGCTACTCCCTCTGTGTCTCCTCCACTTAAAGTAAGTTGCTGCACTGCCAGCTGTATTATTTTGTTACTTTTGTAAATACAGTAAATACGTTTACTTACTGTTATCGGAGTTTTCTCGTTTTCTCCTGCCCATTGGATTCACAACGCAGAGACGCAATCATGACATTAACCTGTCTAAATAAAGGTTGAATGAATGATACACATTTAATTATGTTAGCCGAACAAGACCAAAACGATGAAATAGATGGAATGTGAGGGCATTAAACTCAGACCATGACACAGCTCTTATTATCTTCTTTTGAAGGCTTCAAGTTTTTTAAGACAACTTGGGTAAGTATTGTACCATATAACATTACAGTATATAAAGTGCGGTTCAGTGAGAGTTTTATACACATTTAAACCTGGTCTGGGGGCCTTTCTGGTTGGAGTTTGCATGTTCTCTCCGTGCATGTGTGGGCTTTCTTCGGGTACTCAGGTTTCCTTCCACAGACCAAAAACATGCATGTTAGGCTGATTGGTAACTCTAAATTGTCTCTAGGTGTGAGCGAGAGCGAATGGTTGTTTGTCTCTATGAGTCCCTGTGATGGACTGGAGACCTGTCCAGGGTGTCCCCGCCTCTCACACAGTGACTGCTGGATATGGGTACCAGTGACTCCCAGTGACCAAAAAAAAAGGAAAAAGCGAGTATAGATAATGGGTGTATGTATCCCTTATATGTTGTTTTTCAGGCTTATAAAACAAGTTTCTCAAAAACGATATGCTAATATAAAAACACAACATTAGCTACTGTAGTATTAAACCTCTAAACTTTAGCATGATATTGTTTTTATTTCCAACTTGAAAAACATATGTTACTACACAAATGTAATATGCATGCTAATGACACTGAGAGGCTGTTGATTGTATCTGAGCAGTGCTTCTACTCAGTCCAAAAGTTCACCCAGCTCCTGGCTGATTGATGCGCAGCAGCCTCAGCACCATCCACAGACTTTCTACACTCTGCACACTTATATTGATGTAATAGCTTGACTGTTGTTTGGGTATGAAAACCGTTACAAACTACATAAACAGAGTCACTAAAAATGACTATCCTTTTAAGAAGATCTCAACTGTTGATAATAAAGAAACAATAAGTATAGAAGTGCTGAGGTATGTGTCGTATGTTTCAGGTGGTGATGGTGGCCACGCTCTCTGTTTGTGTGAAGACTTAGAAGAAGGATACACCGAGCATTGTGACACGTTCAGCAGCAACCCTCTTTGCAAGGGACGTTTTCAGATCCAGTGTCTTGAAGTTTGGGGCATCCAGAACTCTTTTTACTTTTCTCACAGGTTTTCTTCTCAGTAGACTGACGATTGCAGCTTCATGACTTGGTATTCAAACTTGAACCAGTTTTTGTTCAAGCTATTTTTATGAATTTGATTTGCATATACAGTAGTTTGCAAATATTTACTATCACCCACCATCCTGAATAGTGGCAATCATGTTATTACCTGTGTCTTTGTGTTGCTTTGTTTTGTTTGTCTTTCAGCAAAATCCAAAACCACTGAGCAAATTTATCTAAACTCTTAGAAAGTAGTCATGGATGAACAACTGATTTTCTTTTGGAGTCAAATTGATTCAAGAAGCTGCTAAAGCTTAAATCAAACAGCTAACACAAAAATTGCTAAAAATCTGTACTTTTGTCAAGGATAACAAATGGAAAATAGCCTGTTGGCTAACTCTGGTATATACACTTTTTTCTACAAATATTGAGCTACAATTTGGTGGGGTAGTAACTTAGAGTCATCCCCAACATGTACTCTGAACACAGACAGATCACGCGGGAGGGAACTTTGCTTAAAAAGCATACAAGGATGCAGGTAAAGTGCCTTCCTTTAAAGAAAGTTACTTTATTTTATGAAATACATCTGTGTATAAAACATGTAAAGCAGCTGAGTGAGTAGAACAGGGGTGTCCAGTCCTGGTCCTCGCAGGCCCATTATCTTGTATGTTTTAGAGGTTTCTCATATATTTCACTTAATAGAGCTGAAGTTTGGTGTGGTACATTTGTAGTATCTGAGAATGTTCCCTTTCACATACACATACTGAACCCAAACCAAAATTCCAAGATGGCCACCATAGCTTAAAATACAGAAATAACTAAAATTATTATTATTATTATTATAATTCTAAATCAACTGGTGGCCCGCCGGCCACTTCCGGCCCATGAGTGGCTTCGGTCCAGCCCACCAATGAGTTCACTTTTTTTTTTTGGCAGCGGTTCAGGGTTTGGGTTTTGTTTATTGCATTTGTGATCCAATGCAACAAAATAAACATATTTAAAATGTAACAGATCATTGTAATATTTGGTTTATTTACAAAATATGCATATAATTGGATTTATGATAACAGCTTCCTGTTACATACAAAGAAGATGGCCACAGCTAATTTGGACCTCGTCAGGATGCTATCAATAACCGTGTTTCCATTCATTTTCATTTCGAATTTTGAGCTAATTTTTGAAATCTCACAAATATGTAATTACAAATTAATGCGAAGCAGAAGTGTTTCCATCTACTGGCTTGTAGCGCATCTACCAAGCCACGCACAGCGTCATTACGTCAGACGTCAGCGTCATTACGTCAGACGTCAGCACTGCGCATGTCTACAGTAAACAGGAAGTAGCGGTTGAAAACAGAACCCGGCCACACATCTCGTCAAAATGGAGAGAATATTTCAGGTACGTGTTGCTATCGGGCAAGTTGTATTTATTCTGTCATGCCAACTAGTTTTAGCGATGTTACATGTTGTCCGGAGCGGAAACAGCTGAACGTCACGTGACGTGAATGTTCGCTACGGCAGAACTGAGTCGGAAAATCTGTTTCCATCTGTCGTTTTGCGCATCTGCTCATTTTCGAAGATCCCAAAAACCACCTCAAGCGAGCGTATAAACTTTTTGGCGAAGTTGAGGAAGTAAATTCGGATTTTGCCATTTCCATTAAGCTTTTCTGCATCGATACTTCAAAATGCGCAGCTAGAAACCTGGATGGAAACACGGCTTATGTGAAGGTTTGGTTCGTGCTTTGAGGACTCAAAATCAGCTGATTTATGAGCTAAACCGTAAGATGGAAGTGATTTGAATCGCAGTCCACCTGCGGCTTTGGGACTCATCAGCATGAAAACAACCTTGAAGAGGCTTGTAAGTACGAACCAGTAGAATGCCCCCCTAATCAGGCCATTTCGGACCTTGGAAGTATCAGAACAGACTCAAGGCTGGCAAGGAAAAATAGTCTGTCTGAATAAATCAACAATTGTGGATTATTTTTCATTCAACCTTTATTTAGTCAGGTAAATCTCATTGAGCCTTGTGGACTCATTTACAAGAGCGACCTGCTACAAACTAAAGAGTGATGAACAGCAATGGTAGAATTTCCTTAAACAATAAACAATAGACAAACATAAGAGAGAAATACAGATTTTTTTTAACAAAGTATCAAAATATCAAAATGATGTGAAGCAGGCCAAGTCACAGTACCTCTCCAATTTAATCACCACCAGCTCCAACCGGCCGAAGACGCTGTTCAACACACTCCAGTCTGTTATCAATCCATCTGTCAATGTTCTGAAAACTGCCACACAGTCTACCTGTGACGACTTTCAGAGCTATTTTGTCAACAAAATAGACTCTATCAGGCAGAACATTGTCAGTCCATCCAACATTGTCCAATCATGTGCATCTGCAATAACCACTGCTGTTTTTGACCAGTTCGACCTGGTTTCACTCCCTCACCTCATCAAGGTGGTTCAGCAGATGAAACCAACTAACTGTTCTTTGGACATCATTCCCTCAAAAATGTTCAAACAGTCCTTTGATGTAATTGATCCTTGTGTTTTGTCATTCATTAACAGCTGTCTAACTTCAGGTTTTGTGCCATCTGCTTTCAAACATGCTGTGGTCAGGCCTCTTCTAAAAAAACCAGGCCTAGATCCTACAGCTCTCTCTAATTTCAGGCCAGTTTCCCATCTGTCATTTTTATCAAAGGTCCTAGAAAAGATTGTTTTTATTCAACTTCAATCTTTTCTAGAGCTCAACAACCTGTTTGAAAAATTTCAGTCAGGTTTTCGAGCTCGTCACAGTACTGAATCTGCACTGCTCAAAGTGCAGAATGACATTCTTCTGTCTCTGGATGCAAAAAACCCTGCTCTGCTGGTGATGTTAGACCTCTCAGCAGCTTTTGACACCGTCGACCATCAGGTACTAATCAACCGCTTGTCTCAGCTGGTTGGCCTCCAGGGAGCTGTGCTTGAGTGGTTCAAATCTTACCTGTCTGGGAGAACTTTTTCTGTCATGATAGGTGATCTGTCCTCCTCTTCATCAACCCCTCTGACCTCTGGCGTACCACAGGGATCTATTCTAGGGCCAGTCCTCTTCTCTCTTTACATGCTGCCATTAGGATCAATCATTGCACGTCATAACCTGTCTTTTCACATGTATGCAGACGATTTACAAATCTATCTGCCAGTCACTCCCAACCCCTCACTCAGTTCAAACACTCTTGTCAACTGCTTAAATGACATTAAGCACTGGCTCTCTCAAAACTTCCTCCACCTAAACACAGATAAAACTGAATGCATTTTATTTGGTGCACCTGATGACACCAGCAACATCCTTCCCAGTCCCAGTGTTGGTTTTCCCCTCCCCCACTTCAACCCGGTGGTCAGAAATCTTGGAGTGCAGCTTGACTCCAACTTAAAGTTTGATAAACAGATCAGTTCTGTTGTCAAGACCAGCTTTTTTCAGCTCCGTCTGCTCTCTAAAGTCAAGTCATTTCTCAGCCGTGGTGATCTGGAGAAGGCCATCCATGCCTTTGTGACCTCCAGACTTGATTATTGTAATGCTTTGTATGTTGGTATTAATCAATCCTCCATCTCCCGTTTACAGCTTGTACAGAACTCTGCCGCGCGCTTTTTGACCAACACACGAAAATATGAACACATCACTCCTGTCCTGTCCTCTCTACACTGGCTCCCGGTTCAGTTCAGGATACAGTTCAAGCTGCTGCTGTTTGTTTTCAAAGCTCTGAATGGACTTGCACCTCTCTACATCTCAGAACTTTTGGAAGTCCATCAGCCCGGCAGAGCTTTACGATCTGCCAGTCAACACCTGCTGGAGGTGCCTCGCTCAAGGTACAAACAATGGGGAGACCGGTCATTTTCTGTTGCCGGCCCAAAAGCCTGGAACAGTCTCCCCCTTGAGCTGCGTGCCACCTCTGATCTGACTCTGTTCAAAACCAGACTGAAGACCCACTTGTTCAAAAAAGCTTTCAGTGTGTAACTTTTATTACTTTTGGTATTTTAGTATGTAGCATTTTTATTTCCATTGCCTTCTTTTATTGCTGTTGTTTCTTATTCTATTTTCATTGATTTATTGTTCCAGTTTATTCATCTTTTTATCCTGTTAAGCACCTTGGTCAATGCAAGGCATTGTAGGAAGGTGCTATACAAATAAAGTTTATTATTATTATTATTATTATTATAAAACTAGCAAAACATTATAAGGTAGATGTAGAAAATCATTGTATTTTAAATTTCCTATGAATTCAGTCAGGGAGGACAGAGCTTCAGATGTTGTGGAAGGGGGACGATAACAACCTACTACAGTTAAGATCTGACCTTTCAAACTGATGTTCACAGCTAAAGCCTCAATTTGGTTTGGGATTGTTTTATTAAACGCTATACTGGCAGCCAAAGAATCTTTGATGTAAATAGCGACTCCACCTCCCTTTTTTTTTACGATCACAACTGTAGATCTTAAATCCATTGATTACCAGGTAATTATTCAGAACAGATTTGTTGAGCCAAGTTTCAGAGATAACGATCACATCTGGCCCAGAAGAACTGATTAGGATTTTCAATTCATCAAGTTTTTTTATAAGGCTACGAGCGTTTACATGCAGGAAACGGAGACCTAACTTATTTTTAAACTCATTAGGTGTACTGTAGTTAGTGAGGGGACCTGGGTTGGGCTGAATCCCTGAGATCAATAACAACATTAATATCAGACATTTACTTGACCTCTTTGCCACTGATGTGTAATTACAAGAGTTAACAGTGTGACATTTAGCCCCCATAATTGAACCAGAAGAAACATGAATGAAGACACGATCATTCAGAACCCAAAAACAATGAAAGTTGCAGTGATGGGCAGATCCAGATGTGTTGATAAGATTCAGTGATTCCAAGTAGTCTGAGAACTGAAAATAAATACAGTAATATGAATGATGCAGAAAAGTCTCAGACCATAAAGCATCACAAATTAAGTGGACAAACAAATCCGTTGTGGAGGCCCAACTGTAGTTTGTGTGAGGGGGATTCCAGCACCCTTGTGAATATGAATGGATGTGGCCATGGTAAACACAAGCTGGATCCAGAATCAATGGATAGAAACAAGCAATTTGCAACAAATAGCAGAGTGAGCTGCCAGAAAAAAACTCCTGAAATTAAAGGCATGGTTCTAGCCTGTTTCAGGTCAGCAAGGAGCAACAGCGTGAACAGCACCAAACAGCGCAGCTCCTGATCCTCCGCGTTTCACGTCACTCTCTGCTCGTCTGATCCACAAACAGCTCACAACAGCGTGAAACACGCACCAAACAGCACAGCTCCTGATCCTCCGCGCTTTACGTCACTCTATTTTTCTGAACCACCACAGCCCGCAACAGCGTGAAACACGCACCAAACAGCGCAGCTCCAGATCCTCCGCACTTCACATCACACTCTGCTCGTCTGATCCACAAACAGCCCGCAACAGCGTGAAACACACACCAAACAGCGCAGCTCCTTTGCGCATCACATCACACTCTGCTTCACGTCACTCTGCTTCACGTCCTCTCTGCTGTCTGATCCAGTTAGTTGTTGTGTCAGTTCAACAAAAATGACTGTTTTCTCCAAATGAGGCTCTTTAAAGAATTATCTATAGCAGGTAAGATATTTGTTGTTGTGGCACTGGTTTCTCCAAATGAGGCTCTTTAAAGAGTTATCTACAGCAAGTAAGATATTTGTTGTTGTGGCACTGGTTTCTCCAAATGAGGCTCTTTAAAGAGTTATCTACAGCAGGTAAGATATTTGTTGTTGTGGCTGCTACCCTCTTCAGCCCGCAAAATCCACCTCCAGATAAAAGAAAAACAACGAGGCTGTGGGATTCTTGGTTTTTCTGTCTGTTTGTCACTCTTCCTTCCACAGCCAATCACTCAACTCACCACACCTGCTGCCATTCTGAGGAGGACTTACTGACTCACCTATTTAAGCAGCTGCCAGACACCTCTTCAGCGCTGGGACATCTTCTTCCATTCGGACCTTCCACGGCCTGACTCTGGTCTTCTCCAAGACCTTCTTCATCCACGGGTCTCAACCTCTGTGGATCATTAGATGTCCTCATCTGCACCGTCTGGTCTCAGCCTGCTCCTCTCTCCAACTGGATCCTCTCACTCCACCTGCTGCAACCCCAGGAATCCCACCTTCAACTCTCCTCCAGAACACCTCCTGCAAAACAAAGTAAGAATTTCAATTCTTCAACGCAAGATTCAAAACCATCATATTACCCACGGATATATACTCACCAACTCTCTCCCCTTCCTTTACAGCTGCTCGAGTACTTATTTATCTGCACTGTAAATAAACTT
>JBBPBX010013231.1:22464-45701 GCA_038048925.1 Garcialebias charrua | reverse complement strand
TGAGAACATGCGGCTGCTCGCTGGCTGCGCGCTGGGACAGGTGGGGGCGTGGGTTAGGGGCCAAAAACTCCGCCTTCTGTTCTCTGATTGGTCCGGTCAAAAATCTTCCGGAGAAATCCTTCTCTATGGGAGAAGTCCCAGACGGAGCAGTGAAGGGAAAATAGAATTGAGCGGAGCTGCGTAGGAAGGCGAGGGCCAGGCTAGTTTATTGCTGACAACCCGAAATTTGGATTAACTAAAGACTTTTTAAAGGAAGTATTTGGACACCTAACTATAAGAATGGTCAAAAAGGAAAGTCTTAAGTCCAGTCTTGGGGCCGAGGTGGGTTAGAGGTAGGGCAGCCGACTCGGGACCCGAAAGTCCCAGGTTCAGTCCCCCGTCATTTCACATTTTGTGGTGTCTGAGTAGGACACCCTTTCCCCAAATGCTCTCAGGGCGCTTTAAATAGCTACCCACTGCTCCACTGCATAGAGCCAATTTCACCATTGTATGGGAACATACAAAGATGACAACATATACACATGATTATTATTATTATTATTAAAACTGGACAATGTGTCAGCCTTACATGCAGAACCTGGAAGTTGGTTCCACAAGAGAGGAGCCTGATAACTGACAGATCTTCCTCCCATTTATTATTTATTGACCTTTAACTATTCTGCTTTTGGAAACTCTAGGAACCGCAAATAAGCCTGCAGTCTGAGAGCGACGTTCTCTGCTAGGAAAATATTGAACAATAAGATCTTGAATATAAGATAGAGCTAGGTTGTTGAGAGCTTTGTAGGTTAGAAGTAAGATTTTGAATTCAGTTCTGAATTTGACAAGGAGCCATTGGAGAGAAACTAAAACTGGAGAGATATGATCTCTCTTACCAACTCCATTTAGGACACTGGCAGCAGCAATTTGGATCAACTAAAGACTTTTTAAAGGAAGTATTTGGACACCCAGATAATAAACCATTGCAATAATCCAGTCTAGACGTGACAAATGCATGAACCAGTTTTTCTGCTTCACTTTTAGATAAGATTTTTCTAATTTTAGTGATATTACACAGGTGGAAGAAGGCGGTTCTAGTAAGGTTTTTAATGGAGTTAAAAGACATGTCCTGATCGAAAATAACACCCAAGATTTTTAACATTAGAGCTGGAGGCCAGATTAATGCCTTTCAAGGAGGGCAAAAGATTGGAAAATGTATTCTTAAGATGCTCAGGTCCAAAAACTAAAACCTCAGTCTTGTCTGTATTCAAAAGCAGAAAATTTAGGGTCATCCAGGTTTTTATGTCTATAAGACATGCTTGTAGTCTAAGTAACTGATTGGATTCATTGGGTTTCATGGACAAGTATAACTGTGTATCATCAGCATAACAATGAAAATGTATCCCATGCTTTTTAATATGGATGGGGCCGATCCGGTATCAGTATTGGGCTCCGATACTAGCATAATTTACGTATCGTATTTTTCCGATTCAACCTGCAGAGATTTCTGATCCATTATGTATGTCTGTGTTTGCTCTGCACATTGGCTTCAAACTATGGAATGGATTTCCTGAACGGAGATGTGTCTCATGAACCCAGAGTAATAAGACCCGCCTCACATTCAAGAAATCTATTTCATAGTTTGCAGCCAGCCAAAACGTACAGCAGCATTGTGGCTAATGGCTAACCAACTTTTCATCAAAACATTTTTATTTTTTTATTTACCTTTTATTTATACAGGTAGTCTAGAGCCACAAGAACTCATTTTCAAGAGAGACCTGTTAGGGAGCAGATGATGGGGGTTAAGGGCCTTGCTCAGGGGCCCAGAGTGGAGCAAGTATTTTACATTAGAAACAACACAAAGAAAGACAGCAACATGCAATGTCTGCAGAGCCATAGCACCACATTAAATCGTGGTAAAGTTAGTTTTTCATTGGACATTCGAGCTCCGTGGCTTTAGCAGTGTGCTTCTCTCGCTCAAACCGAAGTAGGCAGCCCAACCCTGGCCAGCTGCGCCCAATCTGCCCCGCTCAGTCTGCCCGTCTTGAAGGAGGAGCAGACTGAGCGCGGCTGACAAAAATCAGACTGCCCGCTTTGGACTAAACGAGAAGAACACACCGCTGAAGCCACGGAGCTTGAATGTTTACCAAGAAGTTTCTAAACTTCATCGTAATTAATGACCAACCACCATCAGTTGTAACAAATAAAGGATTTCACAGCTTGATACTTGCAGTCAAGATACAGTTTACCCTCCAGAAGATATTTATCAGTGCAACAGTAGACAATCATAAAAAAAGCATATGAATTGAAAAATACAAGAAAATTATATATACCGTAAAAAACAAACAAATAGTTATTAGTTAAGAGAAATACCTCTTTAAATAGCCTGGTTGGGATGGGATCTAGCAGACATGTGGATGGTTTGGATGAAGCTATTATTTTTGACAATTAAGAGAGCTCAACAGG
The DNA here is from genome assembly GCA_038048925.1 of Garcialebias charrua. Lineage (NCBI taxonomy): Eukaryota > Metazoa > Chordata > Actinopteri > Cyprinodontiformes > Rivulidae > Garcialebias > Garcialebias charrua. Next base: position 43,259 of record JBBPBX010013231.1, on the reverse strand, counting down.
ACAAAAATAGTCCAAATATAAATCAGGTTCTAGTGACATTTTAAAGTTGTCTCATCTAACAGAGGTGATAGTAGGAAGGTTGGTTTGAAAATTTTCCCTCTAATTGAAATAATTTCTTTTAATAAAGAATCTCATGAAGTCATCATTGCTTATAGTTGTAGGGATACATGGTTCAACAGATTTTTCATTAGTCTAGCTATGGTACTGAAAAGGAACCTGGGGTTAATTTTATTCTCACCAATTAAAGATGAATAATATGAAGTTCTAGCTTTATGGAACACTTTTTTTATACATTAGCTGGCTATCTCTCATATACTGTATAAGTAAAATTCTTCAATGTTAGTGGAGCACCGTTTTCTTTCCAGCTTTCTAGATGTCTGTTTTAAAATACAGTATGTAGCTCAAAATTGAACCAAGGAGTCAGTCTCCTCTGGTTGATTACTTTCTTTTTCAGCGGAGCAGCTTTATCAAGTGAAGTTTGCAAAGAAGTTATAAATTTATCAACCAGATTATCTAAGTCACTGCTCTCTTATGTATTACTCTGCAAGACGGAGGAAAATGATAGAAGAAGATCTTTAAATTTGGTTACGTTTTCTGATAAACACCTGATAAGATGAAATTTACTCTGTGATTGTGTAGTACTAGTCATTTAATGTAAACTCATTAAAAAATGGTCAGACAGAACAGGATTTTGGGAAACTATTACTAAGTCCTTAATCTCTATGCCATAAGTCAGAACCAGATCATGAGTGTGATGATGAGAATGAGTGATTGTGTGGACGTTTTGGGTGAAACCAATTGACTATTAATTTTTTAAAGGCTATGCTTGAGCTACCATTTTCAACATCTACATGAATATTGAAATCACCCATTATTGTGACTTTATCAGTATTTAGTAGTAAGTCAGTTAAAAAATCTGAGAATTCAGACAAAAACTGAGCATAGGAGCCTGGTGGACGATGTATACAACTACAGTAGTGAGTGTAGCCTTTCTGATTTCCTTTTTGGATAGTATAGACTTAGAGACAGCGACTCAAAAGTATTATAACTAATTAGGATTAGTTGGTTTGGTTTGGTATTAATGAATAGTCCTGACTAAAACAAAATAGAAGCTACACCTCCGCCTCGACCATGAAATTTTAAATAATTAGATGGAGCGGATTCATTTATACTAACAAAATCTTGCTGTTGTAATCAGGTTTCTGTCAGACAGAATAAATCAATATGATGATCAGTTATCATGTCATTAAGTAATAGGGATTTAGAGAAGAGATCTGATGTTCAATAAACCACATTTAATAATTTTATTATTTTGTTCTGGTGAAGTAGCTGTGTTTATTTTAATAAATTATTTTTGTGGTTAATATTTTTAAAGCTTTTTTTTTGTTTATTTAATTTGAGCTGTGGACAAGTTATAGGGTTTTTGGTGGGTAACAGAGAATCAGCAGAGAGGTGTGGAAGACTACAACTCTGCTTCCTTGGTTAGAAACTTCCATTTGTCTACAGCTACTTCATGGGTTTGCCCCTGGTGCTGGATGCACCCACTTCTCTACCCGCTGAGCCTCTGGATCAGATGAAATGAAAGATAGTAGTTTTGAAAGCAGAGTTCTCTTCTGGCACTTGGCTCTGCCAAGAAATTCTCACTTTACCAGTATAACCACCCTGCACAAAGATCTTTCTAGACAAGACTAGAATGACTTTGATCCCAAACCCTGCTTTTCACCTTAAACTGTTGGGGTCATATTTTTAATGAGGTTAGTGACTTTTTATCCTCTTTCTTTCTTTTGTGAAACAGTAGAGGTTACACAAACTACCGGTACTCAATATACACTTCACACATTTACTTAAACAGGACAGACACGTCAGGCAAAGTGATCAACTGCTTGTCTCCTGTGCTAAGACATTCTGAGAAGCTGGTGTCAAAACGGCAGGTTTTCCACTGGATTGCATCTGTAATTGCCTTAGCCTATAGCTCAAAAGGGCTACAACTTCCAGAGGATGTCTGTGACCATTTCACAAGCAGCTTAAGCTCTCATGGGGCCTGCTCAAGTACTGCAGCAAGCTGTGCCTCTCCTCACACATTTGCTCTGTTTTACAAGCTTGACATCACAGCATTATCCTAGGCTCAATCAGTACTTGGTGTTGCACCAAGAAACACACAGGAGGACTGAAAATAAATGCTGGCACATGATATAAGATCTGCTGAGCAACATAAGACTCTGTAAGACAAGAAAGTTAATTCTCAATAGTCCAGGTATCAAATCCGCTCATTCTCAATCAGTTCATCTGGACAGTTTCTTTTTAGCAGAAACGTTTCACCCTCACTCCAGAGGGCTTCCTCAGTCAGAGTAGTCCAAAGCACACTGAAGTTAACCCACCAAGTAAGCAACTTATGTGGACCAACCAGTTTGCTGTAGCCAAGATGGTTTCTGGGGGCGTGTCCCTCGTCGACTCCTCCCAGGCAGGCAGACATGTCCAAAGTGGTTCAAGACAAGAAAGTTAATTCTCAATAGTCCAGGTATCAAATCCGCTCATTCTCAATCAGTTCATCTGGACAGTTTCTTTTTAGCAGAAACGTTTCACCCTCACTCCAGAGGGCTTCCTCAGTCAGAGTAGTCCAAAGCACACTGAAGTTAACCCACCAAGTAAGCAACTTATGTGGACCAACCAGTTTGCTGTAGCCAAGATGGTTTCTGGGGGCGTGTCCCTCGTCGACTCCTCCCAGGCAGGCAGACATGTCCAAAGTGGTTCAAGACAAGAAAGTTAATTCTCAATAGTCCAGGTATCAAATCCGCTCATTCTCAATCAGTTCATCTGGACAGTTTCTTTTTAGCAGAAACGTTTCACCCTCACTCCAGAGGGCTTCCTCAGTCAGAGTAGTCCAAAGCACACTGAAGTTAACCCACCAAGTAAGCAACTTATGTGGACCAACCAGTTTGCTGTAGCCAAGATGGTTTCTGGGGGCGTGTCCCTCGTCGACTCCTCCCAGGCAGGCAGACATGTCCAAAGTGGTTCAAGACAAGAAAGTTAATTCTCAATAGTCCAGGTATCAAATCCGCTCATTCTCAATCAGTTCATCTGGACAGTTTCTTTTTAGCAGAAACGTTTCACCCTCACTCCAGAGGGCTTCCTCAGTCAGAGTAGTCCAAAGCACACTGAAGTTAACCCACCAAGTAAGCAACTTATGTGGACCAACCAGTTTGCTGTAGCCAAGATGGTTTCTGGGGGCGTGTCCCTCGTCGACTCCTCCCAGGCAGGCAGACATGTCCAAAGTGGTTCAAGACAAGAAAGTTAATTCTCAATAGTCCAGGTATCAAATCCGCTCATTCTCAATCAGTTCATCTGGACAGTTTCTTTTTAGCAGAAACGTTTCACCCTCACTCCAGAGGGCTTCCTCAGTCAGAGTAGTCCAAAGCACACTGAAGTTAACCCACCAAGTAAGCAACTTATGTGGACCAACCAGTTTGCTGTAGCCAAGATGGTTTCTGGGGGCGTGTCCCTCGTCGACTCCTCCCAGGCAGGCAGACATGTCCAAAGTGGTTCAAGACAAGAAAGTTAATTCTCAATAGTCCAGGTATCAAATCCGCTCATTCTCAATCAGTTCATCTGGACAGTTTCTTTTTAGCAGAAACGTTTCACCCTCACTCCAGAGGGCTTCCTCAGTCAGAGTAGTCCAAAGCACACTGAAGTTAACCCACCAAGTAAGCAACTTATGTGGACCAACCAGTTTGCTGTAGCCAAGATGGTTTCTGGGGGCGTGTCCCTCGTCGACTCCTCCCAGGCAGGCAGACATGTCCAAAGTGGTTCAAGACAAGAAAGTTAATTCTCAATAGTCCAGGTATCAAATCCGCTCATTCTCAATCAGTTCATCTGGACAGTTTCTTTTTAGCAGAAACGTTTCACCCTCACTCCAGAGGGCTTCCTCAGTCAGAGTAGTCCAAAGCACACTGAAGTTAACCCACCAAGTAAGCAACTTATGTGGACCAACCAGTTTGCTGTAGCCAAGATGGTTTCTGGGGGCGTGTCCCTCGTCGACTCCTCCCAGGCAGGCAGACATGTCCAAAGTGGTTCAAGACAAGAAAGTTAATTCTCAATAGTCCAGGTATCAAATCCGCTCATTCTCAATCAGTTCATCTGGACAGTTTCTTTTTAGCAGAAACGTTTCACCCTCACTCCAGAGGGCTTCCTCAGTCAGAGTAGTCCAAAGCACACTGAAGTTAACCCACCAAGTAAGCAACTTATGTGGACCAACCAGTTTGCTGTAGCCAAGATGGTTTCTGGGGGCGTGTCCCTCGTCGACTCCTCCCAGGCAGGCAGACATGTCCAAAGTGGTTCAAGACAAGAAAGTTAATTCTCAATAGTCCAGGTATCAAATCCGCTCATTCTCAATCAGTTCATCTGGACAGTTTCTTTTTAGCAGAAACGTTTCACCCTCACTCCAGAGGGCTTCCTCAGTCAGAGTAGTCCAAAGCACACTGAAGTTAACCCACCAAGTAAGCAACTTATGTGGACCAACCAGTTTGCTGTAGCCAAGATGGTTTCTGGGGGCGTGTCCCTCGTCGACTCCTCCCAGGCAGGCAGACATGTCCAAAGTGGTTCAAGACAAGAAAGTTAATTCTCAATAGTCCAGGTATCAAATCCGCTCATTCTCAATCAGTTCATCTGGACAGTTTCTTTTTAGCAGAAACGTTTCACCCTCACTCCAGAGGGCTTCCTCAGTCAGAGTAGTCCAAAGCACACTGAAGTTAACCCACCAAGTAAGCAACTTATGTGGACCAACCAGTTTGCTGTAGCCAAGATGGTTTCTGGGGGCGTGTCCCTCGTCGACTCCTCCCAGGCAGGCAGACATGTCCAAAGTGGTTCAAGACAAGAAAGTTAATTCTCAATAGTCCAGGTATCAAATCCGCTCATTCTCAATCAGTTCATCTGGACAGTTTCTTTTTAGCAGAAACGTTTCACCCTCACTCCAGAGGGCTTCCTCAGTCAGAGTAGTCCAAAGCACACTGAAGTTAACCCACCAAGTAAGCAACTTATGTGGACCAACCAGTTTGCTGTAGCCAAGATGGTTTCTGGGGGCGTGTCCCTCGTCGACTCCTCCCAGGCAGGCAGACATGTCCAAAGTGGTTCAAGACAAGAAAGTACTGTCCAGATGAACTGATTGAGAATGAGCGGATAAGACTCTGTATATTTTTCATTACCAATGTGAGACACAAAATGAATGCTATGAAAGATGACTTTAGATTACTTCCTGGTTCTCTGAGCAGCATGAGTTAGTCCCTCACAAAGTCACTCTTCTTGTTTTGACATTAAACGTTTTGAATGAAATGTCAATCCAGTAACAGTCCTAGAAAATTGGGGGAGGGATCCTGACCTCCCTAACACTGACAGTCTTATGGTTTATTTCCAGCCAGTCTGCTCTGGTGTTAGGTAATTGAAGCTTCAGATGATGTCGCGCTGCTTTCTCAAAACAAATGCTGCTCAAGAGAACCAGTTTCAAAAAAGTAACCTAAAGTTACTTGCAGTCAAAAGCCTTTTCATTGAAAGGATGAAAATAGACTAAAATTCTACAAGAAATCTGGAAATTAAAGTCTATAAAGTATGTAATTTTTAACAGAAAAATGTAGGAACCCTAAGCTGATTGTTAACAGTGTGTATGTCATTAGTTCCCACAGGAACTCGAGACATTTTTCCAGATTTTCAGCCTTCACCAATGACAGACTCCGGTCTCAGCTGCAGTTCCACATCTTCCAGTTTAAGTCTTGGGGCAAGGGGCAGTACTATGTCTCACCTCTCCCCCACACTACTCACTGAGACAGACGTTACAGCTGAACATGACGAGAAGGCCAAAATTCTCATAGAGTTTATTACATCAAGGTGAGGAGACCCTGTTTTTTATTTATTATATATTTCTCAGCAAATATTACATCTTGTTCCTTTTTTTGTCATTTGTTGCTCCTGCTAACATTCTATGTTGTATATTTTGATATAATTTTAAATGAAGTAGTTCTAAATAAAAACATTGTTTTACTCATTGTGTACAATGATTTTGTTTTCATGCTTCCAGCAGTGTGTAAAAGGACAGGGTATTTTTTTTAAACTTTGCATGGGTTTGATTTGGTTGAGTTGGTTGGATATCATGGTGTTCCTTTTTTTCCTAGGTATTATATGAAATATATGTAGTCCATTTAGTTCTAACATTGCACGCTCCCTGATTTGTGTTTACCGGTACTCCTTCCTGCCTTGCAGAAAGCGAGGTCCACTCTGGAATCATGAAGACGTGTCGCCCAAGAACCCCAACATCAAGAGCGCTGATCAACTAAGTGTTTTTATCAGACATGTTGTGACCATCTTTAAACAGTCCCAGACAGGTCTGCTATGCACTCAAGTTCTGCTTTGGTTACTGGTACATTTTTGACTGAACTGATTGGGTGGCTCTATCTTTGTGTTCATTTCTTCAGGTTTACAACTGGACTCTATGCTGAGTGAAGTGGCTCTGAGGACAGCTCTGTCTTGCTCTTCTCGCCACTATGCTGGTCGCTCATTCCAGATTTTCAGGGCACTTAAACAACCTCTCACTTTGGCCACACTGTCAGACATCCTGTCTCGGCTGGTTGAGACTGTAGGAGACCCAGGAGAGGAAGCTCAGGTCAGGAGATTTTTGGAGCAAACATCACTCCTTTGTTTTGAAAAAGAAAGCTTATTCTTTAAATATCAGATACTTTAACTTGGGGTGTGTAATTATTTTGTGTTTTTTCCTTAGGGTTTTGTCATTGAGCTACTTCTGACATTAGAATCGTGCATTGACACTTTAGCGGACAGTATCAAAAACTATGACCTTCTTTCTGCTTTAGCACAGTAAGTCCTCTCATTAGTAGTTTAGTGTTGCTATTTGACTATATGTATGCATGTATCTATATATATATACAGTATAGATATATGTATTACTGTATATATTCACAGCAGTTTTAATTGATAAATGATTATTTTCTTTATAGAAGCTCTACCAGTGAGCACTTGTTTGGAGTTAAGTTTGCTGCCAACAGGAAAAGCACGGGCCAGCTTAATCTCAACAGTGGGGGTTTGATCCATTACGTCCATGCTCGGAGCAGCTCGCTCCGGACCAGCCTGATTGGAGAGCGAAAAGCAGACAGACGCAGAAGCAACACCTTGGACGTGGCAGACAGATGCGGCGATAGTCATGCAAACCTGCTGCGCACAAAGAGCTTATCGTCACTAGGAGGAGGAGGAGGAGGAAGTCCAGGAAGAGACACTGTCCCGCCTGTTGACCCCTCAAATCTGATGGCCACCATCTTCTGGATTGCCACCTCTTTGCTGGAATCAGACTACGAGTTTGAGTACCTGCTGGCACTGCGGCTCCTCAACAAGCTGCTGGGCCAGCTCCCTCTGGATCGCACAGACAGCAGAGAACGTTTGGAGATGGTCCAGGCTAAGTTGAAGTGGTACAACTTCCCTGGTCTGCTGCAGCTCTTCCTAAAGGGCTTTACTTCTGCTTCTACACAGGAGCTCACCATCCACCTGCTCAGCAAGCTTATTAGTGTTTCCAGATACACACTGGTAGACCCTACACAAGTGACAGGTACATTCTGCTGACACGATTAATATAAAACCAACGACACAAATGTATATAACACAGTATGTTCATGTTCTTGTTTGTACATGTGCACAGGTTTTCCTTTGAATATCCTGTGCCTTTTGCCACACCTCATCCAGCACTTTGACAACCCCACGCCTTTTTGCAAGGAGACAGCTGATAAGATTGCCAAAGTGTGTGCAGATGAAAAATCAGCCACACTCTCTAATCTGGCCCACATGATGAGCTTGTACAGTACACACAGCTACTCTCGCGACTGCACCAATTGGATCAATGTGGTATGTCGTTACCTCAATGATGCCTTTGCTGAGAAAACCTTAAACCTGGTCACTTACCTGGCTGAGGTATGTGAGAATAGGATCAAGACTTCTTTGTTACTCACTAAAATCAGTATTGATGATAAATGTTGGGTTGGTTGTGTCTCTTAGCTGCTGGAGAAAGGCCTTCCCTACATGCAGCAGTCCTTGCTGCAGATCATCTACAGCCTTTTGAGTCATATTGACTTATCAGCAGCACCTGTCAAACTGTTCAACCTCGAGATCATAAAGATCATTGGCAAATATGTTCAGGTAAGCTTTGTGCCATATTTGGTAACAAATGTACATTTGAAAAATGTTTCAGTCGTTCCTTGTGTTAAATTTGAAACCGCTTTTAAGATTTGCAAAATGCTTATATCTTTACTGCCAGAGTTTTAGATGAATTTTCTTTGATAAAAGACAAAAATGTAGCTGTTTTAGTTGAACCTTAAAGATAACATAATGCACAATCTCATGAAAATTTCACGAGATCTCTTAGTGCTTGAAGTATGTATTGTAATTAAAACAATTTTTCTGTTGGCTCAGTTTGGTTAGCTGTGGCAGCCTTCTTGAATTGAATCATCTCCAAAAGTTAGTCACTTGAAGATGTACGTGTAATGACAACTGTTGCCTGCATTGCTCATCAGCCTAAAGGCCCAGGCAGAGCTCTGCGTACAGCCTGTACTCCGCTCTACGCGCGTGTTCTGTCCGCACGAGTTCACAGGCACAGCTCTGCGTTCGTTCTCGCGTTAAATGCTCGCGTTTTCGCTCCAAATTCTTGTCGTAATTTGAGCAGCTGCACGCAGAGCGTTTACCTACGGGACAAACTGAGGTCGCTGATTGGTCATTTGCTGACACGCCTACTGAATTGATTGACAGGTCGGGTGGGGAAAAAAGAAAAAGGCACGAGCTGTCAGGCTGCAGCCGCTGCGGTGTTCTAAAACTTTATATGTTAATAAAAAGTTCTAAAAAATAAAAATAAAAACAGGGAGCGCTGGTCCTGCAGCCCACAGCCCACCAGGAAATGTTTAGAACCTCCCGCAGCCACGTAGGACATGAGTTTATTTGCTCGTGACAAATTCATTCATTTCTCATCATTTCAGTCATGGAGCAACAGAGGAGGAAGCGATCACTTGACTATGACTGACTGTCTCAGACCACAGGGTCATCTCCCTGGAAGTGCCTTCAACTTCACCTGCTTCTAACCCAAAACGACCTATCCAGTTCCGTGACTATAAAAACATTTCCCCTGATGTTTTGTCTGCTGATCTTCACACCCTGACTGCTGTCAATCACTCATCTGCAGATGACTCTGTGGATTATTACAACCAATCTCTCCAGGAGCTTCTGGACCTACATGCTCCCCTGAAGTCAAGACTGGTGTCTTTCTCCCGTTCAGCCCCCTGGTACACTGATGAGCTGCGCAGGATGAAGGCAACTGGCCGTGCTATTGAGAGACGTGTAAAATCATCTGGTCTCTCTGTGCACAAGCAAGCGTACAAAGAACATCAGAAAGCGTACGCCTATTCGCTTAAAGAAGCACGCTCCAAATATTATTCCAACATCATCAACACCTGCCCTGGAAACTCTAAACAGCTCTTCTCCACAATAACTCATCTGCTTAATCCCATTAAACAAACTCATGAGGACTCTGTTCAAAAATGCAACCTGTTCCTCTCATCATTTAAAAACAAAGTTGACACTATCAGATCTCAGCTCCACAACCTCCCTGATCTTAGTGTACCATCTACCCGTCTGCTTTCTGGGACCCTGAGCAGCTTTGATGAAGTCGCTCAGAGTGAGGTAGAGACCATCCTCAAGAAAATGAAGCCTTCATCCTGCGCCCTGGATCCCTTCCCCTCGTCTCTCATAAAATCCAATCACTCTGCAATAAGCCCATTAATCACACAAATAATAAACAAGTCTCTACAATCTGGTCATGTTCCATTGCCTCTAAAAACTGCCATCATTAGGCCTCTTCTGAAAAAATCTAATTTGGATCCCGACATTTTTTCTAATTACCGCCCAATTTCCCACCTCCCATTTCTGTCCAAAGTGCTGGAGAAAGCAGTTGCTGCTCAGCTGCAGGAACACCTACAACAACACTCTCTGTATGAGAAATTCCAGTCTGGATTCAGAGCAGCTCACAGTACTGAGACTGCACTGCTGAGAGTAACAAATGATGTCCTCATGGCTGCTGACACTGGTTCTCCCTCCATCCTTGTCCTCCTTGACCTCACTGCAGCCTTCGACACTGTGGACCATAATATCCTCCTCCACCGTCTTCATGTGGAGGTCGGTCTCTGTGACATTGTCCTGGACTGGTTCAGATCTTTCCTCTCCGATAGGCTGGAATGTGTTAGCCTTGGCAATGCCACTTCCCAGACAGTCGGTGTCTCCTGTGGTGTCCCTCAGGGGTCAGTTCTGGGGCCCCTGCTGTTTTCCCTCTACATGCTGCCTTTAGGTCAAATTATCAATCAGTTCAACATTTCTTTTCACTGCTATGCCGACGACACACAGCTTTACATCAGGACTGGAACATCATCATCATCCCTATCTCCGTCTTCACTCACTGTTCTCTCTGCCTGCCTGGAGGAAATAAAGGCATGGATGAATCAGAATTTTCTTCAATTAAACTGCTCGAAGACTGAGGCCATATTGATTGGCACCCCTCACCAGATACAAACATCAACTTTAACAACAATCTCCTTCTCTGGTCAAGACATCCCCCTCTCCACCTCTGTTACAAATCTTGGAATAAAAATGGACTCTCATCTTACATTTGAAAATCACATTAAGCATCTGTTTAAAACCTGCTTCTTCCATCTTCGAAACATCTCCAGACTTCGCCCATCTCTGACTTTTCCTGATGCTGAGAAACTCGTCCATGCCTTTGTCTCCTCCAGGCTCGACTACTGCAACTCCCTGTTTATTGGTATCCCTGGCAAAAACCTTCAGAAACTTCAATACATTCAAAACAGTGCAGCAAGGATTCTGTTGAGAGTTCGTAAATTTGAACATATTACACCCATTCTCCATAACCTCCATTGGCTTCCTGTCACCTACAGAATTCAATACAAAACTGCTCTCATTACCCATCAATGCTTGCACGGCACTTCACCTGACTATCTAAAGGACATTCTTGCACCATATTCATCCACCCGGTCTCTACGATCACAGAACAGTAATTTCCTTTATATTCCTCGGACCAAATTGAGGACCATGGGAGACCGAGCATTCTGTGTGGCTGCCCCCCGCCTGTGGAACTCCCTCCCTGATGACCTGAGAGCTCCACAGTCACTGGTTGACTTTAAAAGCAGCATAAAGACCTTTCTTTTTAAGCAAGCCTATTCTGCCTCCACATGATTTTATCTTTGATCTTAGCTGATATCATTATTGATTTTACTTGATTTTATTGATTTTACTTGTTTTATTTTATTTATTTTTTAAGCAAGCCTAATCTGCATCCACATGATTTTATCTTGATCTTAGTCGATATTATTATTGATTTTATTTGATTTTATCACTTGTTTTATTTTGATCTTTGCTTTATTACAATTTGTAGCACTTTGAGATTTTTATTAATGAAAAGTGCATTATAAATGGAATTCATTATTATTATTATTATTATAATTTTTTTATAATTTTTTTTTTTACAGAGTTCTTTTTCCACCTTTATATCTGGGTGTCCAAATACTTCTTTAACAACCTAGCTCCATCTTATATTGCAGATCTTATTGTTCCATATTTTCCTAACAGAGCACTTCACTCTCAGACTGCAGGCTTACTTGAGGTTCCTAGAGTTTCCAAAAGCAGAATGGGACGAAGATCTTTCAGTTCTCAGGCTCCTCTCTTGTGGAACCAACTTCCAGTTTCTGTCCATGAGGCTGACACATTGTCCAGTTTGAAAACTGGGATTAAGACTTTTCTTTTTGATAAATCGTATAGTTAGGGTTGGCTTGTTATGCTGCCATAGGCTTTAGACTACTGAAGGACAATTTGACCTTATTTCCTTAAATGAATGGTTAAAATTAAATAGTTTTCATTTTATACCATTTCTATCTTAACATGTGATTCTTGACCTGCCATTGTGTATCTGTTCCTCTCAAACCCAGCCAGTCGAAGCAGATGGCCACTTGTCCTGAGCCTGGTTCTCAAAGGTGTATTCCTCATAAGGGAGTTTTTCCTTTCCACTGTCGCCTTCATGCTTGCTCAAGATGAGTTGTATGATGGAGTTAAATTTAAAGCAGTCTGCTCCTCAAATAATGTTAAATTATTATTTTTATATATGAATATTTCTGTTCAGTGCCCTGAGATGACTTCTGTTGTGACTTGGTGCTATATAAATAAACTGAACTGAATAGAATAATAACTTCTCTGTAAGTAAGCGGCCGTGGCACAGTGGTAGTGGCAGCCGACCCCCGATCGGAAGGTTGGAGGTTCGAATCCCACTTCCCCCCACCATGTGTTGTTGTGTCCCTGGGCAAGACACTTAACCCCAAGTTGCTCTTGGTAGGACTGGATGGCGCCTTGCAAGGCACTACCGGTGTATGAATTTGTATATGAATGGGTGGATGGCTGCTACTGTAAAGTGCTTTGGGGCTCCTCACAGGGAGCTGGAAGGCGCTATATAAGTAAGCTCCATTTACCATTTAAGCTGATGTTTCATCAAAAGCCTATTATTGACCCTGGCCACTGACGATGTGCATGTGAAAGCTGTAGTTCCATTACTGCCTTAAAAACTTTCTGCACTGACTTCCTGTCAGTCTGTTTATTGGCTATTCAAAGTCAAAGTCAAAGTCAACTTTATTGTCAGATCTGCAATATGTACAGTGCAGGACATACACAGGACCGAAATTGCGTTTCTCTCAGTCCCTCGGTGCAACAGTAAACATCTAAACATTGAAACACTGAAACATATAATAATAGACATAAGCATAAAAATAGTAAAACTAACACTGTCCTGTGTGTTTTTTTTTTTTTTTTTTTTTTTTTTTTTGCATAGTGGTATAAAAAAAGAGTATAAAAAGTATAACTAAAATAAACTAAAGGTTTCTAGCATTGACATTTGCAAAGTGGCAAAGCAGCGAATGAGTCAATGTACACAGTATATGTATGAGGTACACTTATATATTTACTTTGGACAGGTGCACACAGTCCTTCATTAAGGTTCTTTAGGAAGATTGTACATTAGACGTAGCCCTTTAAAAGCTGTCGCTATTGGGTTTACCCGCACGCTACGCGCCGAACACTGAAAACTTATAGCCCACGCCCACCTGCTGTGCGGGCCCCACCCGGTCCGTTATAAATTTCATCTGGACCGGAGCTCGACTCCCAAAGGCATATTCTTTTCTTCAGCCATTTGAGAGCCAGTGAGGCCCAGGTTTTAAAGGGTTACGCTTACACTCATTGAATCTGGGGTTACAATACATAATAAATGTTCTATTTTGTACAAGCTACGCCCTTTAAAAGCTGTCGCTTATTGGGTTTAAAGGGTGGAGCAAGATATGGTCCATGCCTCACTGGGTCTGTCCGAGAACCATAAAAAAACACCCCGACATCCGCCTAAACCTCATTCTTTATACAAGCGTAATTACGCACCATTGATCCATGCATCTGGTGCTTACTGGATTACAGGCATGCAACCTCTGTGCCAGATCTTAGCTGAAGGAATGTTTATTCATATCAGACAATAGAGGAATAAAAAAAGGAAACATCTCCAATGAGGAAGAAGGAATTTTCCTGTTTGAAGGAATAATTGTACAAAACAACATACACCAAATAATGACAGAGCAAGGCTGTGTTGTTTTTATTGTTTGTTGTTATATTGTTATTTTCCTTTCTTATTTTATTTTTTTATAGTTGTTTGACTGTGAAAACTCACTCTGACATAACTCTGAGAACTGAATGTGTCAGTGAAGAGCTGGAGACATCTCGTAAATAAAAACTGATGAAGGGGGTCGGTGATGACCATGAGGCCGCAGAGCAGATGTCCTTCACAGACACCCCTCTGTGCAGAGATGTTGAAATCCCCCTAGTAGAGTGAGCTCCTAGTCCTTCAAGTGGTTGAAGACCAGAAGAACTATAGGCATGTGAAATAGTTTCACATAACCAGTGTGACAAATGCTGGGAAGATAAAGGGTGATCCTGTGATCGTTCCCTAAAATGTATAAACAACTGATCGGATTTACGCACCACGGCTGTGCGTTTCACATTACACCTGAGTGCGTGTACTGGGCAGAGCAGGTGAAATTGTTCCTCCTCCATAGTTTTGTGGGAAGGGGGACAGAACCCGTCAAGCGTAATGACTCAAGACCTGAACAATGTTATGCTTTTGGGTATAAAAGCAGGATTTGGCCAGAGTTCTGCTGAACTTCCAGCTCAAGAAGGAGTGACAGACAGACCTGACAAGTCGTTCACTCTTTTAGCTGACGTCAGAACAAGGCTGTTTTAAACGACAGATACTTCAAAGATATCTGGTCCAAGGGCTCGAACGGATCTTTAGTTATTGCACTGAGAATGAATACTAAGTCCCACTGTGGTGCCAGGGCATGCGTCACTGGCCTGAGCCGGCACGCACCTTTCAGAAACCGTTTTGTTAAAGGGTGATTGAAAACTGTTCTATCATTGAAACCTTCATGACAGGAAGAGATCGCTGCAACATAAGTTTTAATTGTGCTGAAAGCTAAATTTCTATCCAATAGCAGCTGCAAGTAGGATAAAATGCAGCCATGGGGACATGAAGTCGGATCCACTTCTTTTTCTAGGCACCATTGCTGAAAAGCAGCCCATTTAGAAGCGTAAACGGCTGTAGTGTATTTTGTGCATGCTCCCTGGATGGTGCATATTACGTCTTTAGAAAAACCTAATTTTTCTAAGCGTTCTCATTCAGCGGCCAGACCCAAAGGTGCTGACCTATTATAGGAAAACTCCTGATTGTTCCTCCCGTCTGCAGTAGCGCATCCTCTCTCCACGGCAGCTTCCATGATCGACCCGTCAGCTGTTGCAGAACCAGGAACCACAGTGCGTTTGTGCGTTCTGGGACGATCAGAATCATTATCAGATTCTCCTCTCTCACCCTCTCCAGCAGTGCTGATATTAAAGGGATTGGGGGAAAGGCATAAATGAGCGTCTTTGGCCATGGTTTTTACGCAATCGCGTTCACCCCCAGTGGCGGAGCATCCCGTGGGTTTAGGGAGAAGGACAGGGTGCACTGAGAATTCTCCCGAGTGGCTATCACGTCCACCTCCCCTCTCCCGAACCTGCTCCAGATTTGTGAGATTAGATCTGGATGAAAAGACCAATCCTTGTCCAGAGGGCCTCCTCTCGACATATCTGCTCCCCTGTTTAAAACGCCTGACATATGAACTGCTCTGATCGAGCGTAAGTGTGTGCACGCCAAGCAGAGCAGTTTCTTGGCTGTGTTCAGCAGCTGGGTTGAACGCACGCCCCCTTGGCGATTTATGTACGCTGCTGTGGTTCTGTTGTCTGTGTGGATCATCACGTGATGATCCTGAACCAGTGGGGCAAAATGTCTGAGAACCTTCTGTACTGTGAGAAGTTCCAGTACATTTATGTGAGAAGACGTGTCGGCCGGCCACACACCTCCTATCGTTTGTGACAGGCAGGTCCCTCCTCAGCTGGAGAGGGACGCGTTTGTGAACACCGACGTGAATGACGTCACTTTGCCCGGGGGAACTCCCTCTGATAAGTTCAGGGAATTCCCCCAGTGGTTCAGATCCGCTCCCACAGATGGGAGGACGGTGATCAGACGCCGTTTGTGACATACAGGGTCGACTTCCAGTCGATTTAACCATCTTTGGAGGCGTTGCGTGAACAACAACCCTTGCGGCACTACAACGTAAGCTGCTGACATAATTCCTAACAGTCTCATGACTGTCAGCACTGTTAAGGCCCCGGTATAGCTCTGCGTACGGCCTGAACGCCGCTCTACGCGCTCGTTCTGTGCGCGCGCTTTCACAAGCACAGCTCTGCGTTCGTTCTCGCGTTCGTTCTCGTGTTTTTGCTCCAAATTCTTTGACGTCATTTGAGCAACAGCAGGGCGGAGCGTTTACCTACGGGACAAATTGAGGTCGCTGATTGGTCATTTTCTGACACGCCTACTGTATTGATTGACAGGTTGGGTGGGGGGAAAAAAAGGCACTTCATATAGCTTCTGCCGCAGCGGTATTCTATGTTTATATGTTAATAAAAGTTCTAAAAAATAAAATAAAAACAGGGAGCGCTGGTCCAGCACACCAGAACGCCAGGAAATCTGCAGAGCCTCGTGCAGCCACGTTGGACATGAGTTTAGTTTGCTCGTGACAAATTCATTTCAGTTATGGAATCAGCGGAGGAGGAAGCGATCACTTGACTTTTGGCAAAAAAACAAAAGAAAAATCCAGATCAGGGATGAAGAAGGGGAATTTAATACATTTGTGTCTCATGAAAAACAGTCCAGCGTCAGGCAGTTTATTGTGAGACAACGCGCTCGCGTACGTGGTCGTAAAATTTGAGCTTGGCGCGTACATGCCCTGCGGGGCTACGCTTGTGCCTCTGCATATGTACAGCGTACAGCGGCGTACTGCCGGACGCAGAGCTATACCGGGGCCTTTACTGTTCTAAGAGGCCGGACAAACTGAAGCTGTGACGTCAGGGATTCCCATCTCTGTTCTGACAGGGCAGCTGTCATGCTCACTGAATTTAGATTCACTCCCAGGAATGTAATTCGCTGAGACGGAATTATTGAGCTCTTCTCCCAATTTATGGTGAATCCCAGATGAGATAGATGTTTCATTAAAACAACTGTTTGTGTCTCTGCCTTTTTTCTGGACAAAGATAACAGCAGGAGGTCGTCCAGATAAAACAGGATTTTTATTCTTCTCATTCGAAGCGGCTGGAGAGCTGCCTCCATGCATTTTAGAACGAGCGTGGGGCGAGCGCATAACCAAAAGGCAGGCGGTTGTACTGAAAACGGGCCCTTGAAAGGAAAAACGGAGGAACTTCCTGTTTGTTTATTATTGGGATGTGAAAATATGTATCCTTCAGATCTATTGACACAAACCACACTACCCTTGCGTCACGTATTTGAGAACACGTTTCACCGTCAGCATGTGAAAAGGTCGTTCCATGATGAATTAGTTGAAGGCAGACTGATCCAGAATTGGTCTGAGCCCCCCCGATTTCTTAGGAACCAGGAAGTACCGGGAGTAAAAACCGTCTTCCTCCTCTCCCGGGGGAACTCTGGAAATCACATATTTTTCTAGGAGCTCCATCAGCTTTGATTGGAGGATCACACCTTGTCCTGGAGATGTTAACTTGGTTTCTAATGCCGGGTACCGACCAGACGCGTTTCGGCCAGCGGAAGCGGCCGGTTTACATTGAAAGTCTATGTGAAGACGCGTCGAGGCGCGGCGAATCGTGAAGCGGCGCGTTTTGAGTGTTTGAAGTGGCACGGCGACACGCGGCAGTTCCTTTCCGCGTATGCGCGCGTCCGAAGCAACCTATGCGTTGAGCAGCGTCGAGCCGCCAAGGGTCAAATATTTGAACTTTCGACGCATCGCAGCAACCAATCGGGAGAGACTCTGCTATGTGATGACGCAACGAAAACGGGACTTTTGTTGGACTTTTTAAACTTACCACATCGAGCCTCCATGAACAAACCAGCCTCCGGTAAGAAACTTGGCATTTTTACAGTTGCTGCTGTCCGCTCGAGCGTACGATCACCCCAAACATAAAAAAAAAACGTTTTAATCTCAACAAAGACTTTTGGAGCTGCAGTTCGGCTCGTAGAAAACCCACTCAAGTAGTAACGAGGCTCACGTACAGCTGATTTCGTCTGCCCTGTGTACAAGAAACAACCAGAAAAGGAGCCTGACCCCCCCTCCTCTGCCTCCTCCCAGGGCGCGTCATCAGACGCGTCTTCAGTGGCTGTGTGAAAGTGACAAGCAGCCAAAAGGGGACGGCAGGAGCGTTTCGACGCGTTAGGTCGGCATAACACTCCGTTGAATTTTGGTGGTGTTCTTGCAAACTGCAGAGTGTAACCCTTGAGGATTAAACGATGCAGCCATTTGTTTAAGTTGCATGTTTCCTGCCACGCTGAGCTGTAATCTGAGAGTGGGAGCGTGTGGATGTTTTGTCTCGTGAAGGATAATAAACAAGGCCGCCGTCGAGTTGGCATCGTCCACACTGACCCATGGGAGGCTGGCATGAAAAGGGCCTTTTATCGGCTTCTGCGTAACGGTTCTTACAATGTTCCCCGGCTGTGCACGGTTGGGCAGAAGAACCGGCGTTAGCGGGTGAACAAAACAAGCGCAGCTTCCGTGGAGGTTCACCTTCAGCGCTCGCTTCTGTCAGGCTGACAGGAGAGAGAGATGGATAACCCTTGCGCAAAGCTCTCACTTTAAAGGGCAAGGCAGAGCTCTGCGTTGTTGCCAGCGCCGCGCGACGCCGTGAGAGCGCCGAGGCACAAGCCTTTGAACGCGGGCGTGAACGCGCAAAGCTCAAATTTTACGACCGCCTACGCGCGCGCGTTGTCTCACAATAAACTGCCTTGCACCGGACTGTTTTGTATGAGACACAAATATATTAAATTCCTCTTTTTCATCGCTGAGCTGGACTTTTCTTTTGTTTTTTTGCCAAAAGTCAAGTGATCGCTTGAAGCATCACCATTCACTTCCTCCTCCGATGAGGAGGAATGAATGAACTTGTCACAAGTGAACTAAACTCATGTCCAACGTGGATGCGCAGGTTCTAAATATTTCCTGGTGGGCTGTGGGCTGCAGGAGCAGCGTTCCCTGTTTTTATTTTATTTATTAAAACTTTTTATTAACATATAAACACAGAAAAACGCTGCGCAGCCTGTGGCTTTTCTCACCACCCAGACCTGTCAATCATTTCAGTAGGCGTGTCAGCAAATGACCAATCAGTGACTTCAGTTTGTCCTGTAGGTAAACGCTCCGCGCGCAGCTGCTCACGCAGAGCTCTGCTGTGAACAGCCTGCGCGCAGCACGCGCGCGTCGAGCGGTGCTGGCAACAACGCAGAGCTCTGCCTTGCCCTTAACTGCAAGTTCATGTTTTTTACCTGAATGTGTGGGGACAGAATGGTCCCTGTGTTGTTTGGGCAGTAACTTTTTGTTAAACATCTTACCACTCTGTGTTTTCTGACAGCTGTCAGCGCTCGTCTCCTCTGACAGGCGAGGAGGCGGGGCTGGTGGGTGCATGGAGGAGTCACTGAGCGCAGCTACACCGACTGTTTGTGTATCATTACACCAAAACTGTTTTTCTTTTTACCCTGATGCATGCTCAATAATCCAAGTAGAAAAATCTAAAAAAGCTAAGTCTGGTCCTCTGGACATAAAAAAAAAGAAAAAAAGAAAAAAAACTGTAGAAACGTTTCGTCTTTCGTCCGAAAGACTTCCTCAGTCTGAGATGCTGTACAGGTAGTCCCCGACTTACGAGCGAGTTCCGTCCCTAGGGGGCGCTCGTAAGTCAAAAATTCGTAAGTAGGATCACATAGTAAAAAAAAAAAAAAATTTTTTTATTTTTTTTTTTACTTTTTTTTTTTTTTTTTTTATAAATGAATACATGTACAGTACTGGACAGTCACCAAGCACTTAGCCTATCCTAACACAGTTTTTAAAGATGAAGGAATAAGTTGAATTGTCTCCCTTTCACATAAAGGGAGCAAGCTCCCTATGGAGCCTGCAGGGAGGAGGGAGACAATTCAACTTCATCTTCATCTTTAAAAACTGTGTTAGGATAGGCTAAGTGCTTGGTGACTGTACAGTACTGTACATTTATCTATTTATTAAAAATATACAGTATATACAGTATTTTTTATTGTTTTTTATTTATAAATAGATAAATGTACAGTACTGTACAGTCACCAAGCACTTAGCCTATCCTAACACAGTTTTTAAAGATGAAGGAGTCAGTTGAATTGTCTCCCTCCTCCCTGCAGGCTCCATAGGGAGCTTGCTCCCTTTATGTGAAAGGGAGACAATTCAACTTATTCCTTCATCTTTAAAAACTGTGTTAGGATAGGCTAAGTGCTTGGTGACTGTCCAGTACTGTACATGTATTCATTTATTAAAAAAATAAATAAATAAAAAGTAAAAAAAAAAATTTTTTTTTTTTTTTAATGAGATGCATGCTCGTAAGTCCGGGACCTCGTAAGTCAGAGCGCTCGTAAGTCGGGGACTACCTGTATTCAGCTCAGTCTTATAAATGTGGGACTCTGCAGTCTACACTCATCTCTAGGCCAGCGGTCACTCTTTCAGGGATGAAGATGTTCACATCCTTGATAGAGAGGAACGATGGTTTGAGAGAGGAGTAAAGGAGGCCATCTTTGTGAAAAGAAACCGTCCATCATTAAACAGAGGTGGAGGCCTCCGGGTTCAACTGTCCCCCTCTTACAATGCTGTTATTGCTAGTATCACTCAGCCCTCTGTGAATAGCAAACAACCATCAGGGTGCTAACGATCCATCGTTAGGCTGATGGTCCTCCTTGATCATGTGAGCAGCTGGTTTCGGCTGTCATCAGCAAACTGGTTGATCCACTGTGAGAGGGTGCTATTTATAAGACTGAGCTGAATACAGCATCTCAGACTGAGGAAGTCTTTCGGACGAAAGACGAAACGTTTCTACATTTTTTTTTTGCTTTGTTTTGTTTTGTTTTTTGAATGTCCAGAGGACCAGACTTAGCTTTTTTAGATGTTTTTCTTTTTGTTTACCTTTGAAAAGTTGCCTCAGGTCAACTTTCTCATTAAATGTGGAGGATGTGTTTACAAAAGACGGAACAGATTAATTCAGCCTGTCTGAATGAAAAACTCAGCTTTTTGAGAGAGGTTTTTTATTTTTCACTTTAAAACCAGTGCTCATCTCAT
>JBBPBX010013231.1:9488-21406 GCA_038048925.1 Garcialebias charrua | reverse complement strand
GGGACCTTTGAAGGCAACACTGGCTCCAAACCTTCTGTAAGGCAGGTTTGAGCGCAGCTGCTAGCTGTTTCAGCTTCAGAGGGGGACATGTATGTGAACTCCGCGTCCAGCGAGTCCAAAAAATCATTGAGTAAACAGTCCCCCCTCGGTTGAAACTTGTACTGTATAGGAAAAGAACTCAAACCAGCGTTGCTTCTCCTCAGCCGAAAAAAAATTCACAGGCTGGACAGGAGAAGAGCGAATCCAACGCTTGCCGAGTGTGGTCAGCTCCCAGTCAGCTTTCACACAAGGTATGCAGGTCAGTCGATAAAATGTAGCCCATCTGGCACACGGGGCACAGACGGATGGTCTTCTTTGTTGAGGTCATCTTTTGTGTTGTAGAAGTAGTGTTCTTCGCATTGGCTGAAGAAAAATGGGAGTCAAGCTCCTGTCCAGATGAAATTTGTAGCGGACCGGGTGGGGCCCACACAGCAGGTGGGCGTGGACTAGAAGTTTTCAGTGTTTGGCGCGCTGCGCACGGGTAAACCCAATAAGCGACAGCTTTTAAAGGGCGTAGCTTACACGAAATAGAACATTATGTTGATGCTGTGGGTGGGAGATGTTTTAGCCCTCAGAAGAGAAACTTGTCCTTTTACAGTCATTAAGTCGACAGAAGAGCATAATAGTGGGAGTGGTGGTGCCGAGGTTAAAGTGGGACTGTGATCAAAAGGTAACCTGTTCAAATCCTCCTGCTGACTGTTGCATCAATACACCATCTATGAATGGTGTTCCTGTTGTGTTTATGGATTCTTACAAATACTTGAGAATCTTGGTCGATTCACATCTCTTTTAAGCCACATGTCGAAAACTTGATAAAGAAACTGAAAGTAAAATTGGGTTTCTTTTTTCAGAAACTGATCTTGCTTGATTGACTCTGAATGCCAGAAAACACCTTTAAGCTGCTATTTTCCTTCCAGCCATTGATTATGGTAACATTAGTTACATGAATTAAGCGTTTCTCTTACCATTATACAAGTACCCCGCCCTGTTACAAACCAAACTCACTGCCCGCCCCCGGCACTGGCTTAGTGCTAAGCTAGCGGCACACTCAATAGAGGCACGCCAGCTTAAAAGTTAAATGCTGAACCCTCACGCTGACCCCCACCACCCCCCACCCCGAAAACTGTCTGTACAAAACAATGCGCAGCTCAGACGTGTCTCTGTCTCCCCCACCACCACCATCATCATTGACGAGATGAGTACCCCACCCATAGCAAGTTATGTAGGGGAAACACTGGAACACCCCTACAAGCACCTACAAGCACCCTGCAGATGTTGGATGCTGTCTATCATGGTGCGCTAAGATTCATATGTATCTGGCTATAAATACCCTACCCTGAATTCACTACACCCTGTATTCACTGGTTAACTGGTCATCATTAACTTGATGCAGATTTTGTCACTGGTACATTTTCATCTTTAAGTCACTTCTTGGTCTGCTGCCTTCATACATCTCATCCTACATGTCATGTCATCAGTGCAGCTACAGTATGTGCTCCCAAGATGACATTACCTGCAGTGTTCCCTCAGGGCCTTCTCCTACTCTGCTCCTGTTTCCTGGAACACCTTGCAAAAAGATCTGGAGCTCTCGACCTTGACCTCTCTAAGGGATTTTAAACAACTGTTGAGTTCATGGCAAAAATTAACACAGAAATGTTCTTGTTTTTAGCATTTTTACCTTGTTTCATAATGTAACTTTATTTTAATTTTATTTTTATAACACTACTTTGTATTTAGTTTTCATTTTATATGCATTTTATGACTGTTTATTGTTGTGTGTACCTCATCTGTGTTCTTTGTTTACAACATGTCTCACTTGTAAATGAGTCCTCATGACTCAATATGACTAACCTACAGTATATAAATAAAGGTTGTATTAATGAAAAACAAATACCGGGTACTACCTCCACCCTCATTTTCTCCACTCTGGGCCCTTGAGCAAGGCCCTTAATCCTCTGCTCCGCTGGGCAACCTAGATATCAGCTCTCTGCTCCACACACAGGGCTGTGGTAGCTCGGTGGTCTGTGGTTGCATCAGGAAGGGCATCCAGTGTAAAACAATTGCCAAATCCTCGTGAAAGTTCTCTCACTGTTGTGATCCCTGAGGAAGGGAGCAGCCAAAAGGAGAAGTCTACAGAGGACCATGTACAACTTGTTTTCTTGGTATGGAATGATGGTACTTTGTTTTTTGTTCCAGAGCCCGCACTGGAAAGAGGCCCAAAACATCCTGAAGTTGGTGGTGTCTCGCTCAGCCAGCCTCGTTGTGCCAGACGACGTGCAGCGCTCCTACAGTTCAGAATCTTGCAGCTCACCAGAGATTGCATTCACACGCATCTTTAACAACTCCTCTAAGGAGCTACCTGGCAAGACTTTGGACTTCTATTTTGACATCTCAGAGGTCAGCATTTTTAATAAAGCAATTAAATCACATTTGAAAAATAATCTCAGTATTTTATTGCTCACTTGTTTTGTGCTCTTAGACGCCAATTATAGGCCATAAATATGGTGATCAGCGTACTGTAGCTGGTCGAAATGGAAAGGCACAGGTGATTGCTGTAACAAGGAGCACCTCCTCTACATCATCTGGCTCCAACTCCAACGGTCTGGTGCCAGTAAGCTGGAAGAGGCCTCACCTGTCTCAGGTACCTGCTCAAACACAAATAAGTGTCATTTTACAGAGGAACTAATCAAAGACTGTGAGGCAGAACTCAATCATGGATAAGTTTCACCAGATACCTGTGACCTGTCTTTTATGTTTAACAGTGTATGGAAGCGAATGTGTCTCAATTTGAAAATTAAAATGAATTGGCAGAAATGCTTTTTCATTTTGAAGTCGAAGCTGCATTTTTTTTACTCATAAATGAAAATACTTTTTTGTTTTTACGCCCCGTCTCTGCAAAAAGTGTTCCATAAATCAATTAGAATTTCCAATTCCAGTTCCTCTGCTGCCCCACACCGCGAGTAGGACCTGGATGCAGCAAACAGTAAGGAGGCGGCAGAGGAAGAGTTGCCACTGACGTCACTCTCCTCAAGTTCTAATTGATTTATGGAACAGTTTTTGCAAGAACATCACGTGAAAATGAAAAAGCATTTTCCTCTTAGTTTTCTCTGTCGTTGTGTCACACAATGAGCCATGTTGAGACAAAAACGAAAACAGTTTGAAGATCTATTAGCCATTTCAATTTGACATTTTACAATGAATTTTGGTCACTTTTTACAGGGTCATATTTTGAAAATTAAATGTTAAACATTATTTTATTCATAATTTTAATTAATTTACAAATTGAGCAGTCTTGGAGAAGAAAATGAAAATGCAGTTTGGATAATTTATTCTTAATTTTACTTGAGTCAAAACATGCAGCTTTATTTTGCAAATGAAATGCATTTCTATTAATCCATTTTAATTTGAAAATAGAGACTCATTCGCTTCCATATAAACGGATCATTTGTTTCTTAATTATTAGTTGAAATGGATTACATGTACACAAACTGAATGGCTCTAAAACAGAAACGAGCCAAAATAGTTAACATGTCAGAATATCTGGGAGCTCTTGTGCTTTGGGTTAATTTATAACTCTTTCCTAAATGATTTGATTTTACAGAGCTCATATCACAGTTATCAGTCATTTTAAAATGAACCATACAAACAGACTTAAAAAAAGGCAAAAAGTCAAATTCAGAGTTTTGATTGATTAAAAAAAGAAAATTGTTTCCTCCTAACTGCTCCTGGACTTGCTTTTTAATTAAACGTTTGAAAACAGTTTTGTTCTGGTCTCTCATTTTGTCATGTCTTCTTATCACAGAGAAGAACCAGAGAGAGGCTGATGAATGTCCTGTCTTTATGTGGGCCAGAGTCCGGCATTCCCAAAAACCCATCTGTAAGACTTCCCTCCTTCTCTAAGTCTTCAGACAAGGTCTCTGAATGTGTTGTTACGAGTAGCTTCTGGTGTTGTGATGCTTTGGATCTCTCATTTTATTTTGCATGTGTTCACTGGATGTACAACATTTCCATTCGAGCATGTGAAAACAGAAGCCCGTCTGTCTTCCAGGTGGTTTTCTCATCCAACGAGGATCTGGACTCTGCAGACCAGCAGACCAGCCTCATACCAACTGTGGAGGAGGTGGTCAGGGAAGAGGAAGTGCAAGGAGAGGACACAGGCAGTGAGCAGCAGTTTGGCGTCTTCAAAGACTTTGACTTCTTGGATGTGGAGCTGGAGGATGCAGAGGTGAGATTTTACAGTATTTACAAGCTAAAAAAATTGTAAACAAGCTCACAAAAAAATAACGTTTAGATTACCATATTTTCTGCTGTTGCATAAGTTCAAATATGTCTAATAAAGTAGAAAAATCCATAAATACGTCACTTCGCCGTATACGTCGCATCTATTATGCGTCAATACTGACGTGTTACGTTTGTTACACATCACCGTTGACAACTCATGCCCCTTTTCCACCGCTCGGTGTGGGTTGGATCAGATCGGCTCAATTCGGTTAGTCTCACATGTAGTTCTTTTTCCACAGCTTTTTTGTACCCCTTCTGTGGGTTAACGGTTAAGCTCAGGAACCCTCGTGCTATAAAGTCAGCTATGAAATATATTTTTATATCCGTTGATTTAGCTACATTTTAAGGAAATAAAGCCGCCTGACACGCGCGCGCATGCACGTGACGAACCTACTTTTAAAATCCTGCAGTTTTGAGCATTACGTGAATTTATTAAGGACACGTTCAGCTTAAGACCCATCTTTGCTATAATTTTAAAAACAAATGATTGTTTTTACCATGTTAATCATGTAAAGTACTTCCGTGTTCGCTCCCTCGCTTCAGTCCACACGGACTTCTCCTCCCAGCGCGGTAGAGTGCGGGTCGACCCTGCTCAGAAGGGGTGACCAAAATCCTGGTGCGGCGCAGCTCGGAACTCCGGTGGAAATGGCGTCCAGCGGCGTCTGGCACGCAAATATTACGCAATAACCGACCCGCGCCGACCGGTGGAAAAGGGGCATTAGAAATGTGGGCTGAACCCAGAAATGTGGGCTGGTATTGTGCCAAAAATCGATTGGCTGCCAAATGGCGGCCACGGGGGCATGCACAGGAGGACTTTAACAAGAATTTACCAAGATTAACACTCAAAAACAATTATTTGTTAGCTCGAAATTATAGCAAATGTGTGTCTCAGTCTAACTTTCCCTTAATAAATGCACTTTGACAGTCAAATCAGCTGCATTTCAAAAGCCGATATGCTAAAACATGAACTCGCAGAGGGCGACTCGCTGTGCATTTCTTTGAAATTTAACAAGACAAGCACCTAAAAACAATTGCTCAACGTTATGGCAAAGGTTTGTCTCAGTTTAACTTTTGCTTAATAAATGCACTTCAATGGTCAAATCAGCTGCATTTCGCCTGGGCTGTGCAGTAAAATGAAGCTGATGTGACTGCAGGTGAGTCTGATTAAGGTAGCAGGCTATGGTAAGCCGATTGTGTCGTTAAAATAGCCACTTTTACCTATTACATGATACAATACCTGGCCAAAAAAAGTCGCCACCAAAAAAAAGGTCTTGCACTAATTTTTTGTTGGACCGCCTTCAGCTTTGATTACATCATGCTGTGGCGTTGTTTCAATAAGCTTCTGCAATGTCACAAGATCTATTTCCATCCAGTGTTGCATTAATTTTTCACCAAGATCTTGTATTGATGACTAGGCACTAGGCATGATGGGTGCATCATTTCACCTGCCTCTCTTCTTACTTTGTACCTTGATGCGTCCATCACTCTGGAACAGGGTCAATCTGGACTCATCAGACCACACACAGATTTACCTGACTAAATAAAGGTTGAATGAACATGAACTTCTTCCATTGCTCCACAGTCCAATCTTTATGCTCCCTAGCAAATTGAAGCCTTTTTTTCTGGTTAGCCTCACTGGTTAGTAGGGGTGCGAATCTCTGTGTCTGGCTAATCGATTCAATTCCGATTTTTGGTGTCACGATTTGATTCAAAATCGATTTTTCGATTCAGAAACCATTTTCGATTCAGAAATAATTTTTCTATTGAAATGGCCATAAATTTATCTTCAGTTATGTAACTGACAAGCTGAAAAGAATAAACAACAATGTAAACAAATGGAACATTTATTTAAAACAATAATTTTAGGTTCCTTATTGTATCAACTTTTTTGCATCGTTTGATATTTATTCCAAAAATAGGAACAAATTTATTTATTTATTTATTCATTCATTTTATAATAATGAGTTACAATAATTAACATATATGCAATTGAAGAGAGAAAAAAATACATTAAAAGAAAATATTTACATAATGAATTACAACAATTACAACAATGTAATTGAAAAAGAAAAAACATATAAAGAAAAAACATATAAAGAAAAAAATGTATAAAATATAAAATGAAAGTTAGCAGATGAAGAAATATCTTATTAAATCTGCTCCTAATTATCTAATAGAATTTAAACAAAATTTTCTATAATAATAATAAGTAAATAACTCAATCAACTTTCAATTGTATACAGTATACTGTATTACTCATTTAAATACATTTGTTATATTTGTTTAACAATTCAACTTTAAGCAGTTTCTTAAAGACAGGGATTGATTTGGCTTCTTTAACTTCTGTCTTCAAGTTATTCCACAATCCTATTCCCTGAATTAAGGTAGTTCTTCCCTTCATACTACAGTTCGAAATTGCGGTTTTACAAATGCATCTTTCCCTTTGAGATTATAGCAGCTTGATCTTTTCACAAAATACATTTGGATATTTGACGGTAGTGTATTTTTTTAGCTCTATGCATAAGTAACAAAATGTTATAATCCACCAGATCATAGAACTTTAGCACTTTCATCTGATAAAATAATTGACTTGAAATAACAAATAATACAGGAGTGCATAAAATTATGTAACCTAAATTACCAGTATTAGGTTAGATTAGTTGCCTGGATTTCTCTAAAACGAAAAAATAAAAATCTAGGAACAAATAATTCATCCATCCATCATCTTTACCCACTTCTTCCTTTTCGAGTCACGGGGGTCACTGATGTCCATGTCCAGCCATCACTGTGCGAGAGGCGGGGGACACCTGGACAGGTCTCCAGTCCATCACAGACAAATAATTCAAAATATATAAATACAAAAGTAAACAGACTTCAGCCTACCATAGTGCATTAACCTTTAACTCAAAATAAATAATAATAATAATAATAATAATGTCTATTCCTGTCATCTGCGTATGTTCCCATACACAGACGAAATTCGTCTCTGCATTTAACCCAACTACCTACCAGGTGGTGCAGTGAGCAGCCCGAAAGCGCCCGGGGAGCTGGAGAAATAGGTGTGCACTCATAGACACCCCAAGCTGGGTAGTGGCCGGGGCGCGAACCCGCGACTTCGGATCCAATAAAATACAGACTTCACCGTTTTTTTAACCATATTGATTCATATTTAGTAAATCAATAACAAAATTTCAAAACCTGTGCAAACCTACATTAAAATCTCTTCTGAACTGTAATTTATAAACATAAATTGTATCATTTAGAACTGGCTCCAGGTGATGTGTCTCATCTGGTCTCCAACCTGTTAAAAAGACAAATTACATAAAGTTTGTTGTATGACTTGTCTATAAAAGTTTTAGTATAATATGAGAAAACAACTGTTACCTTTGAGCTGCAGCTGCATCAGAGCTTCTCCCACATTATTTTTGTTTCATGCTGGAGCTGTGTGGACCTTTATCTACATTAAGGAATAATGTACGTTACTTCCAGAGTATTAAAAATAAAACTCAACCCCTCAACGTCCACTGAGCTGTCTGCTCATAAATCCTTTGTGATACAGCAGGAGATGGAGAGAGACATCTTTGCATTAAACTTCGCTGGTCGGCTGGTTTCATGTCCGCGCATTTTATTGTATTTCCAAAATACTGTACCGTTATTTTATTTGACACTTCTTGCAAACAACCGTTCTCTTGTTAAGCTCTGTCTTCCCCAGAGCGTTGTAGGATATGAAATTAGTTTTAAAGACGAATGAGCGGGTTGAATTGCGCTGTCCTCCTGCTCCATGCTAACAGGCTCCATTCAGATAAAGGGAGCTGGCTAACTAGCTTGCTGTACGGTGGCCTACACGGCCAAAATTCTACGGTGGTCGAACGGACACGAAATGTAATATGTAGTATGCTCAGGAGTAGGAGTGGAAAAAATATAAAATTAAACATGTTTTAGAATCGATTTAGAATCGCCAGGACTAAGAATCTACATTCTTTAAAAAATCAAATTTTTTCTGCATCCCTACTGATTAGTGGTTTTCTTGAGGCTAAACGGGTGTTCAGTCTCAATCCCTTGAGTTCCCTTCACATTGTGCATGTGGAAATGCTCTTACTTTCACTATTAAACATAGCCCTGAGTGCTATGGTTCTATTTGATTTCACCAAATGTTTAAGTGATCGCTGATCACGATCATTCAGGATTTTTTTCTGGCCACATTTCTTCCTCGAAGACGATGGGTCTCCACTATCCTTCCACTTTTTAATAATGCGTTGGACAGTTCTTATCCCAGTTTTAGTAGTTTCTGCATCTCCTTAGATGTTTTCTCTGCTTGATGCATGTCAATGATTTGACCATTCTCAAACAGACTGACATCTTTTCCACGACCATGTGATGTGTCTTTCAACATGTGTAAGAAATGAGAAGCAACTCATTGCACCAGTTGGGGTTAAATAACTTGTTGCCAGATGAAAGATAATCACCCATGCAGTAATTATCTAATAGGAGGCTCGTACCTATTTGCTTAGTTAAATCCAGGTGGCAACTTCTTTTTTGGCCAGGCAGTGTACAACAGCATGCCATACTACTCAACTTCCATCTAGTGGCTTAAAATGGTAGTGTTCAATATTTATCTATTCATATCTCAACCAAAAATGGTTTATAAATGTGGGAAAAATCCATAAATACGTTGCTTCGACGTATAAGTCACAGGCATGAAAATTATGTAACTGATAGGACAAAAAATACAGTAAATGTCTTTATATTATTATCAGTTTTCTGATTTTATGTCATGCTGGGAAGACTTTTTTCTTTCAACAAGTCAGTCACCCTCCATCCCTTTAATCATTAGTTGTGTGTCAGATTAACAGGATCTGGTTCGTCCAACACTAGCACACACATACTTTTGTCTTATAACTCTTTAAGTCAACTAACACAGTTATTCTTTCTCCTCTTTTGCTACAAGGAGTTGCAGGTATGTTTATGGGTCCAAAAGTTACTTAAAAACATAAGTTTGTTAAATCTCCATCCTGCTGTCTTCTCGTGTTGTCCTCAGATAAAGTGCTTTATATCATTTTGATTTAAACTGTCACTCCTGTGATTGTGAGCTCTTTTGAAGATCCTGAAGTTTGCATGATCCTGTTCTTTTGTTGTACTTGTCATTTTGTTTTTTATTTAAAGTTTTATCGTATTTTAACATGTTGACTTTGCCTTGTGCTTTTTTTATTTTTAGCTCCTCCAATTATGCACATTGTTTTTCACTGCTGTTTGCTTGGCTGTCCTGCAGGGGGAGAGCATGGACAACTTCAACTGGGGGGTGCGACGTCGCTCCCTGGAGAGTATGGACAAAGGGGGCACACCGTCTTTGCAGGAGTGCCAGTACACGGGCAGCAGCACGCCGAGCCTCAACCTCACCAATCATGAGGACACAGACGAGTCGTCTGAGGAGGAGGTACTGAGTGCTAGCCAGATTCTCACCCGCTCCAGCCTTGTAAGTTTTACTCCAGTCAGGCCCCCCCACACACACACTAACATACAAAGACATCCACCCAACCTGCTGTGGCCTTCACGCAACGCGCTGGCATGGTGTGCGTGTGTGTGTGCACGCGCACACTGAGCTGGATCCTGCTTTGCTGGTGGTAGTTTCCTCCTTCAAATCTCAGCACAGTCCCTCCTCGTCTGACTGACACATGTCATCGTGCAAATAGTGTACAGTCAGAATATATTTCTAAATATGTAGATGCTGTAAGGTGAGTATAGTGGTAGGAAATTTAATGGAAGACCGGTTGTATTTCAGATTCTTTTAATTGATTTCAAATGTAGAAAATGTCTTTTTTCCAGTCCAGCATGTTTTTCTCTAACATTTTAGCAGCTTGTTTTAACTCCTATTTTCTGCTCCACTCCTTTTTTGGGCTTTGCAAATGTTTCTCACTTCAATTTCTATTAATACACTAACATAGATGCTTTACTTTAATCGTAAGGCTCTCTTTTTCTCTTTTTTCTCACTTCTTAATTTTGGTAGTGCATGGTGAGAGAATGAGCATTTGCCTTAATTGGACCCATGCTCTCCAAATGTTTGCAGTTATCCAGTGTTATCCTCTGAAAACGAGTGTGCAAAGTGTGCATTTCATGTGATCGACAAAATAATCAACTCTTTGAATAAAATGTAATTTGGACAATATAAATACAGGCATGAGAGTATTGTTAACTTTAAGCTATTTTAAGATGCTGAATTAAGATAATTAATTCATTTAATTAAGAATTAATTTCAAACTAAGATAACTAAACATTTGCTTTTCATGTGTTTGTTCAGATCTTGTTCATAGACTTGTTAAAGCAGTTTGTTTGTGTCCCCTCATGAACATTTGTGAGGATAAAGGATATCAAGCCTCGTTCAGTCCTTGGTTTGCAGGTATCAGGGCATAACTAAAATGATGCATTTTGGTATGCAGGGCGCAGGCGGGGTGCCCTCCTTGGCACCTGGCAGGGGAAACACTGGTCTGACAGCTGAAGCTTGGACCTGTGGTCCAGTCAAAATTTAGACCTTAACCTGATTGGAATGCTACATTGGAACCTTAATTCAATTCAGTTCATTTACATAGCACCAAGTCACAACAGAAGTCGTCTCAGGGCACTGAACACAAACATTCATATATAAAATAATAATTTAACATTATTTATGTGAGGAGCCGACTGCTTTGAATTTAACTCCATCATACAACTCTCATCTTGAACAAGCATGAAGGCAACAGTGCAAGGAAAACTCTCTTATGAAGAAGAAACCTTTAACAGAACCAGGCTTCAGCCGGCTGGGTTTGGTAGGAACAGGAAGGAGGAACAGATACACAATGGTAGTTGAGAATTGCATGTTAAGATAGAAATATTATAAAATCTATTCAATTTTAACAATTCATTTAAGGAAATGAGGTCAGTCTGTCCTCTAGTAGTATAAACCTATAGCAGCACAACAAGCCAAGCCTAACTATAGGATTTATCAGAAAGGAAAGTCTTGATCCCAGTTTTAAAACTGGACACTGTGTCAGTCTTATGGACAGAAACAGGAAGTTGGTTCCACAAGAGAGGAGCCTGAGAACTGAAAGATCTTCCTCCCATTCTGCTTTTGGAAACTCTAGGAACCACAAGTAAACCCGCAGTCTGAGAGCAAAGTGCTCTGTTAGGAAAATATGGAACAATAAGATCTGGAATGTAAGATGGAGCTAGGTTGTTGAGAGCTTTGTAGGTTAGAAGTAAGATTTTGAATTCTATTCTGGATTTGACAGGGAGCCAGTGGAGAGAAACTAAAACTGGAGAAATATGATCTCTCCCACTAACTCCAGTTAAAGACTGTGTAAAGTGAAATTAAATTTGTGTTTTGAGTTTGTCACACGGTATAAATATGTGTTATTAATCACCCATATAAATCTGACTGATTAAAAACATTGTTTTCCTTATAAAATTAAGTCTCAAAAATAATGAAAAAACATAATTGTGCCCTGGTCTGAAACGCTGGGGGCGTGTCAGCGCGTGGGCGTGGTTTCAGCGCAGTACTGCCCCCGTGTCCTGCCCCCTGAAGATGTTCGCGAAGGCTGGCAGCCTAATTGGAGTTCTCCAGCCCT
>JBBPBX010013230.1:38521-52708 GCA_038048925.1 Garcialebias charrua | reverse complement strand
TAGGTTGGAGCAGTGGGTGGGCATCTCAGGATCAGCCCTAAACTGGTTCAGATCCTACCTCTCTGACAGGTCTTTTTGTGTGTCCATCAATGATTTTACTTCTGCAGTGGCGGCTCTTAAATGGGGGGTTCCGCAGGGGTCCATCCTGGGTCCTCTCTTGTTCTCCTTATACCTGCTGCCACTCGGTGCTATTTTCCGGAAACACAATATACCTTTCCACTTCTACGCTGATGACTGTCAAATCTACTTCCCCCTAAGACAAAATGGTACAGGCTCTATTCAACCTCTGCTCGACTGCCTGGCTGACATCAGGGACTGGATGGCTTTAAATTTCTTAAGCTTCAATGATAAGAAGTCTGAAGCCATATTGTTCCTTCCCAATGACACAACCTCAAACCACTGCATTGACCTGTCTGCTCTACCCCTGTCCGAAAAACAAAAAGTCACAAATCTGGGAGTGATAATGGATCCTGCCATGAAACTCAACAGTCATGTAAACATGATCGTCAAATCCTGTTTTTTCCAGCTGAGGCGTCTGTCTAAGCTGAAGCCCATATTATCCAAAAACAACCTGGAGACAGTGATTCACGCATTCATTACATCTAGGCTTGATTACTGCAATTCACTTCTGTTTGGCGTCAGTCAAGCCACCATTGCACGATTACAACTGGTTCAGAACGCAGCTGCCCGATTTTTAACCAGCACACGCAAAAGAGAGCACATTACACCAGTCTTGGCCTCCCTTCACTGGCTACCGGTTCATCTTCGAATCCAATTCAAAATTCTCATGTATGTCTACAAATCGCTGAACAGTCTCGCCCCCGCCTATCTCTCGGATCTGATACACCCATATGTCCCTCCACGTGCTTTGAGGTCAGAGGATCAGGTACTCTTAATAGTTCCAGAAACTCGCCTTAAGCGCAGGGGTGACAGGGCGTTCTCTGTAGCAGGCCCAAGACTCTGGAACGAGTTACCGCTGCTCATCAAACAGGCCCCCTCCCTCTCGGTTTTCAAATCCCGGTTAAAAACTCACTACTACTCCATTGCTTTCAATGCCAGCTGATTTGTATTGGATCGTTTGATTTATGATCTGCAATGTTTTTATGTTTTTCGTGTTGTACTTCATTGTCTGTGTTGCCTGTTGCGTGTTTGTTTGTCCAGCACTTTGGTGTGGACTTGTTCCTGTTTAAAGTGCTTTATAAATAAAATGGTATGGTATGGTATGGTATGATTCCAGTTGGACAATGAATTCTCATTTTGAAAAAGAAAAAAAAAATCATGCCGAAATTGATCCGCCACCACCGTTCTTACAACTAATATATCCAATTAAAACTGGAATCCCAATGTGTAACTGTTTGTAACCCACAACCAGGACTTTATTTCATGTTTTCTTTAGTTCCATCAATCAACATTTACGCTTGGCCAGTGTTTTGTCCTACCACAATATTACGGTTTTATTTTATTAGTTACAAAATTCTACTGTTATGACATCATTTGATGTACTTCTAATTTTAAATGTAGAAGTTTTCTTTAAAGATTACAACGCAATGGTCTGATGTTTCTCCAGTGGAAACCCATGTTCAGTTTAGGATCGTGAATTGGTCTGATAACACAGATTATGTCTCACCCATTATTTTTTGCTGTTTTTTAACTTGGTGTCTCGTTTGTGTACCAACTCTTGTTTTATTATGTGAAGGCATTGCACAATGCTGCACAGACTGATCCACCATCAGCTGCTGGAAGGTTACCGTGCACCTTGCAGTTTTTCCAAAATTTGTTCATCCTCTTGACTGGGTTTGCCAATGAACTGTTGAAGACTCACCAAACTACTGGCAAACTGCAACTCTTCTCCATCCAGAAGAACTTGGCTCAGACTTGTAGACGTGTTTAAGATTTTAATGTGATATGAGGGTATTCACAGATAGGACTGTGTGGGGAAAATGTTGGCTTCCTATGGTGGAGTTTTCCTGTTGTAAGAATGTTTCTTTCATTCTGACTTGCAGGGCTGTCTCATATCCATCCAAATGTATTGAACTAAAGCCAGTGTAACTCTTGAATCCTCATAGGCTATATGTTTTAACCAGCAGAACATTTATCAGCAAAGGGATGTATTAGTCTTTCCCGCATTTTGCGCCAAGCTGTCGCTCCATCTACTAGTGCTTCGTTTTCCTATTTGCAGAAAAAGAGACGCATTTCATGAACACTTCATCCTCTTTCTGAAAAGACGATGAGGTTTGAGCAGCAGGGTGCTGTTCCTTGGAAAACACGCTTCCCGCTGTCTTCTTTAGTTTCTCTCTCACATTCTCACCACCTGCCCCTTTTGTTCAATCCCCTGTAGTTCGGCCATGTGAAATGTCTGGATCCTGTCTTCCTCGGGACACGGCTTGGCCGAAGGAAGCATGCTCCTTTCCCTGAACTTTTCCCCTGACCGTGTTGAACTTGGCAGCCCTCTGACTGATAATGTGTCCAGAAACAGTGTTGCAACAACAGTAGTCTTTCTGTGCTTTTGCCAATCCACCTTAAGCATGCTGACAGTGGAGTAGCACAGCTGGATTGCAAGGCTAAACTTTAATCTGACAGAAACACCAGTTGTTGGAAGGGTAGTTGAACAAAATGTGGGAAAGGGAGAAATAAAGACATTACCGTATTTTCCAGTGTATAGGTCGCACCTTTTTATGCTTTTTCGTGGCCTGCGACCTATACACCGGTGCGACCTAAATATGGCTTTTTATCACTTTCGGCGAAACAAATTTTTAAATCCAGCTCATTTCACAATTACGTTCATTTATTAAGGAAAAGTTCAGCTCAGACACATATTTGCTATAATTTTTATCAAACAAATAATTGTTTTTAAGTGTTAATCTTCTTAAAAGCCTTGCTGTGCGCTCCTGTGGCAGACATTTGCAGCAGAGCTAAACGTAGGTGCGACCTATCTAAGGATTTTTTCCAATCTATTGCTGATAATTGGACAATGCGACCTATACACCGGTACGACCTATACACCAGAAAATACGGTAGTCAAAATATTAGCCTGAAATCCTCAATTGTCTTTGTTTTTCGGTGCCGGAATCAAATTTGTTACAGGACTTTTTTTTTGCCTTAAGTGTAAGCACTTTGTATCCTCAGTCAATTTTAGGTCATGCTAAAATATTTAGGAATTCCAAATTTAGCTTGGGACGTCTTCATGTGTATCTCCTCAAAATGAATTATGCATAGCCTACCTCACAAACAGAGGATGAGGTGACCAGTCATTTCTCAAAACAAACATATCACATCTGAAATATTTTAGGGTTGGAGATCAAAAAGTAGAAAACCAAAGAGGAAGCCTTCCTCTGTATTGTTTGACCTTGTTAATTTTACTCGGAGTTACGTGAGCTGGACAGAAGTTGAATGAGTAAATAGTACGTCACACACTCAAACATGCAGAGCTAGGCCTCTCCTCAGAGCAGCAGGGGATTATGTGGATTACAGGATGATAAAGACACCCCCACCCTCCCCTCTCCTCTGTGCTTGAACACAAGGTTGAATCATCTGAAAAAAGGCCTCCTGTGTTCTCCCCATCACCAGAAAAGCGTGGTTTTCCCTCATCAAGACATAAAGTGAACATCTCCGTTCCCTCCGTAAATTACTGTAAAGAGGAGTTTCATAAAAAGGACAGCCTTTACTTAGACCTGGACGTCAGGTGAAGCTTATCTATAGAGACAGTTCAGGACTAAACATGTACTTTTACAACTCTGCTCGATTTAAGAGACGCTACAACAAAAACAAAGTATGTCTAGAAACATCTGTGCATCAGATTCATGATTATAAAATATGGACAAAGTCACTTTTATAAAAAGAAGAGATATCCCAATTAATCTCAGATGCAATCTCGTATGTTTTTGCTCAAACCGGTATTTAAACTGTCCATTAGACTTGACGATGTAGATAACTTAAATTCTACACCCATGCATCCACTTTCAGTTGCTTATGGTCGGACAATAGGAGGAAACCCCAGCCATCCCTCTACAGCTCCTCCTGGGGGATCCCAAGGTGCTACCAGGCTAGAGAGGATACGTAATACCTCCAGTGAATTGTCTGTTTCTAGTGGGACGAGCCTGGAAAACCTCCAGAGAAAGGAAGCATGCTAATCAGATGTCCAAACTACTTCAACTGACTCCTTTTGAATTAGAGGTTCAGCGGCTCTTCTCCATGCTCCCTAGATGATGGAGCTTGTCTGGCCACCCTAGAGGAAGCTCATTTCAACCACTTGCATCCTGGATCTTGCTCCTTTGCTCATAATCCATGATAATAATTGAGGGTGATGATGTAGACAGACCATTAATGCCTTTCAACAATGCTCCTTTTTTTTTTTTTTACCATGACAGCCAGACCAATGCCTTCACTACTCCAGACAAACCCCCAATCAATGATCCATCTTCCACTCTATACTATTATCACTTGTGAACAAGACTCCAAAAGAACCATGGCCTCAGTCAGTGATCAGAAGAGATGGGTCTGAAGACACCAACAGAACCAGATCATCTGCTTAAAGCAAAACAAGACCCCAATGTTCTTTAACCAGATACCCTCCTCTCAATGAGTGCACCTTGAGATCCTGTTCACAAACACCCCAATCACGAACACCCCAAACGGTAAGGAAGACGAGGGACAACCCTGGTCGAGTCCAATCTGCACCAGGAACCAGCTTGAAGTTTGTGCCAAGAATGCAGACACACCATTCTAACAGTGATACATGCAAAAATTATACTTAATTTTATTTTGAAAATGATTTTAGAAATGAAAATCAGAAAATAGTTTCAGAAAATTAAACTTTTTCTGAAGTACAGATATCAATTACCCATATTTAGTCCCTGTCAAGACAAATACAAATACAGGGAGTCCTCGACTTACGTACGAGTACCGTTCCTACGCACCGTTCGTAACCCGATTTTGACGTAAGTCGGAACTCATTACACGTGGCGTTTGGAAGTCCGGATTTTTGCCGTAAGATGGAAACTGCATGCTAACGCTGCGCCGCACACCCGTTTATCAACATGAGACTGAACAAGCGTACATACTGGTCCATAAACATGCACAGAACTTTATTTACAAATGGTTAGCTAACACAGCATGTTCAATACTTAGCCTATCCTAACACATTATCAGGAAAAAGAGTTAATTTCTTACTGGGAGCTGGTCATTTCTTCCTCCATCTGCTCCGATCTGCCTGCTGCCTGCTCCTGAGCGCGTCAGTGGAAGTGGGGCGGCCGTGGCGTAGTGGTAATACCATACCATTTTATTTATAAAGCACTTTAAACAGGAACAAGTCCACACAAAGTGCTAATGGCAGTCGTCCCCCGATCGGAAGGTTGGCGGTTTGAATCCCGGTTCCCCACACCATGTGTCGTTGTGTCCTTGGGCAAGACACTTAACTCCGAGTTGCTCCCGGTAGGACTGGAAAGCACCTTGCATGGTAGTCTGCCGCTACCGGTGTATGAATGTGTGTAGCATTCAATGTGTGTAGCACTTTGAGATTTTCACTAATGAAAAGTGCATTATAAATTGAATTCATTATTATTATTATTAAACCCCCCACCCTCCTGTAAGTTTCGTTTCCTGCTCCCAAGCTCCCCTAAGTTTCGGTTTCGGTACCGTATTTTCCGCCGTAAAGTCGCATCTCTGCCGTAACTTGATGCAATGTTTTTCAATGGAGCGCGTTCGTAAGTCCGGATTGCCATAAGTCGAGGACGTCGTAAGTCGAGGGCTCCCTGTACCTTGCAGAACTTTTTTTTTCTGTTTGTGCAGATTTTTTTTATTTTTTAATATAAACATATTTGATTATTGTAATCATTTCTTCGTTTGTGCATTTCAAATCTATTGCAGAATCCCATTTCCTAATGCTACTTGGTCCCTAATACAAAGGCACATTGTAAAATATTTCTATATGAATTGGGACACCCGTTCAAAAAGTCAATATAGTTGGTTGTTCAAACTGGTCAGTTGAACTTGAAGTCTGTAACGTGCTCCACCTCCTTTTCATTCATCTGTGGTCCTGTGTCCATTGTGATCCAAAACGTTTAGAAATCAAAGACAATTTCTTCAATTTGGGGGGAGTTTGGGGAAGTTGATTGTGTCTTGTTATAGCTGTAGTCCTACAAAGGTCAAACCATCAGCACATTTGATGAGTGTGCAGGAACTGTGTGGAGCAAATTGTTGGATTTTATACCTGGATGTAGAGCATGGACTTTGGTGTTTTGAACCAGTTTGACATGACTGTCGACGAGGGAGAGGGTGGGCACCGGAGAAGAGGGCATTCCCCGGAGACCATCTTAGCACCAACACAACTGTTGTTTTTCCAATTTGGAGTAAGCTGTTGGGGGAGAAGCCGTTTTGTTTGTTGTTTCCCTCAGACTGATGAAGCCTTCCGGATGGAAAAATGGTAAATGGAGCTTATTTATATAGCGCTTTCCAGCCCCCTGTGAGGAGCCCCAAAGCGCTTTACAATACCAGCCATCCACCCATTCATACACACATTCATACACCGGTAGTGGTAGCCTGCCTTGCAAGGCGCCATCCAGACCTACCGGGAGCAACTCGGGGTTAAGTGTCTTGCCCAGGGACACAACGACACATGGTGGGCGGATGCGGGATTCGAACCTCCAACCTTCCGATCGGGGGTCGACTGCCATTACCACTGTGCCACGGCCGCCCCAAAAAAACAAAAAGAAACCGTCCAGATGACCTGACTGAAAATTGTTGGACTGTGGGTGGTGACATAAATATACGTGTACAGCGTAAACAGGATGGTGCTGAGCACACAGCCCTGAGGCACTCTGGTGTTTGGTTGTGATCAGTTCCTTCAGTATATAAATACCTCCTGTTGTCCTTTGTTCTCTGTCAACTCCTTTTTGTGTTTTGGTTGCCATGAATAACTGTTGCTCATTTAACTCAGCAGCACGTTAGATGTCAAGTTTGTCCACCAGAGTGAAAGCCTGCGTTGGGTTCTTTTGTCCACTGATATTTTAAGGCAAATGTGCACATATTCACAATGTGATGGATGAGTGTTAACACCTGGTGCATCATGTCCCATTGTTCTAAGACGGAAACACTTCTTGCATGCCATAAACTCTGTAGCACATTCACGTTCATAAACACCTACCACCTATGGTGTTGGCCGAATATAAATCCCAACAATTCAATACTATAACTGTGAAATATGACTGGTTGGCATGGCTACAACTCTAATGCCGTAATTCTCCATTTGTTTATCAACAATCACAGAAAACAACTTATTTATGAGGAATTACTGCAATTATCAAAGGAACTAAACCTTTAAAACCAAAGCTTTCAGAGCGGATTATTCTTTGCATGCTTCCCCCCCACCCCGACCTGCTCTAGCTGATTAACCTACGATCCAACCAGCACC
This sequence comes from Garcialebias charrua, assembly GCA_038048925.1. Lineage (NCBI taxonomy): Eukaryota > Metazoa > Chordata > Actinopteri > Cyprinodontiformes > Rivulidae > Garcialebias > Garcialebias charrua. The sequence continues at coordinate 45,300 of JBBPBX010013230.1, read as the reverse complement.
AGCTGATTTCTGGTCCCCGTTCCAGCTGTTTGTGCAGCAGGGTGGCAAACTATTTTTGGAACAAAAAGTGGATGTTAACTGGTAGACGCTTGTTTTGAGAGGGATTGAAAATCAGGCCAGGAAAAGAAGGCACAGACCCACTTTTGGCTTTTAACAGACTTTTATATAATCATCAACTTGGACTTAAATTTTATGCTTTTTAATGTTTTGACATCAGATGTTAATATAACAGCCAAGCTTGCTCCCACTGACACACACCATCTGTTTGCTGAAATGGCTGAAAGGAGAGAAGAGAGTTTCCTAGAAGAGCATAAATCATCTGGCAAACTCTCCACACTTTAGTATTTTAAATCAATGAAACACAGAAATTGGGGTAAGTTAGGAACTGGAGTAAATCCAGTTCTTGGATTTCTAAATAATGCAGCTGCACAGTGATGTGCTTCTTCTAACTCATTCACACCTCCATTAACAAGGATTTTTTTTCTGGGGGGTTCACGAAGGAAGATGCATTTGTTTCTCAATGAAAGCTACTCAGAGTCCAAAACAAGATTGTCAGAACAAGGCGGATGCGGAGCAGGAGTTAATGCACTTTGTCAGCACTGGCAGGCATCTCAGCCAAGAGCTATTAACTCTGAGAGGGAAAGGCATTTCCTTCTTGTAAATGCCATATTAAATTATAATTATTTCATTCGGTAACATCTCTCCTCTGGCGTTTCACTGTTTCAGAATGAGCAGGGGATTGCACATAGAAAGTCTTGGCTCATCTGAAAGCCACCTGAGGAGCACCGTCTTTGAGTTAAAAAGAGGACGGGAGTATTCACGTCACTGCAAAACCCCAGCGTCACACCTCAGAATAGCCTTATAAATTTTTAACTGCAGCCATTTCCACATTTCTTCAGTGTGTTCTCTGAACGGGCCTTCGGGGGGCTCCTGACGAATGAATACGAGAATGAGCAGCGAGGCCTGGACGTTTCTGCAGGTGGATCGGACTCGGAGGACTCTCTGTGAAGTAAAACCATGCCAGAATCGCCGAGCAGGACGTTTAGAGTATTATTTTTTAAACAGAAACACAACTGCCAAAGTGAGTCCGCAGTGTGCAATAATGTAAGATGTAAATTTTAGGTGGAATAATTTATTGTCATTTGGACTTTATTTTATTTGTTTTACTTTTCTTTCGGCTGCTCCCTTCGTCAGGGGTCGCCACAGCGAACTAATTCACACCAAGACTTGGCATTTGTTTTTACGCCAGGTGTCCTTCCTGACGCAACCACAGACCACCACGCCTGTGTGTGAAGCAGAGAGCTGCTATCAAGGGTGCTTGCAGGAGTACGGGGTTGGGGTTAAGGGCCTTGCTCAAGGGCCCAGAATGGGTCAAGTGAGGGTAAAGGCAGAAGTGGGTGCTTCACCTTTCTCACCCACATTTTGATGCTGTCTGTCCAGGAGTCAAACTGGCAACCTTCCCATCACTTGTCTTCTCTAACCTTTGCACCACCATTCCACCCATTTGGGCAAAACAATTGGACAAGTCATTTGAACTTTATATATCAGGAAAATCAGACTTGTGACCGGAGCATGGTTTCTGCTTAGTTAGCTTTTTAACCACAATGTGCTTACAATTAATTCCTAGTAAAGAAGTTAAACCTACTACATCCGTATCACCTGTGGGCAAAATCATAATAATTTGACTCCACATGTCTGTATGTTTTCATTTTTCTGTTCCGTTCACAAAATATAACATTCATTCATTTATTTTTCATTCAACCTGTATTCATACAGGCTAGACTCATTACAACAGGGACCTGTTCCAGTCTTGAATCACCGAGCAGGGTTTAATAATACAAACCGGATTCCAAAAAAGTTGGGACACTAAACACATTGTGAATAAAAACTGAATGCAATGACGTGAAGATGGCAAAAGTCAATATTTTATTTGTAATAGAACATAGATGACAGATCAAAAGTTTAATCTGAGTAAATGTAACATTTTAAAGGAAAAATATGTTGATTCAAAATTTCACAGTGTCAACAAATCCCAAAAAAGTTGGGACAAGTAGCAATAAGTGGCTGGAAAAAGGAAATTGAGCATATAACGAACAGCTGGAAGACCAATTAACACTAATTAGGTCAATTGACAACATGATTGGGTATAAAAAGAGCTTCTCAGAGTGTCAGTGTCTCTCAGAAGCCAAGATGGTAAGAGGATCACCAATTCCACCATTGTTGCGCAGAAAGATAGTGCAGCAATACCAGAATGGTGTTACCCAGCGTAAAATAGCAAAGACTTTTAAGTTATCATCATCAACCGTGCATAACATCATCAAAAGATTCAGAGAATCTGGAACAATCGCTGTGCGTAAGGGTCAAGGCCGTAAAACTCTACTGGATGCTCGTGATCTCCGGGCCCTTAAACGTCACTGCACCTCAAACAGGAATGCCACTGTCAAGGAAATAACAGAATGGGCTCAGGAATACTTCCAGAAAGCATTGTCAGTGAACACAATCCACCGTGCCATCCGCCGTTGCAGCTGAAACTCTACAGTGCAAAGAGGAAGCCATTTCTAAGCAAGCTCCACAAGCTCAGACGTTTGCACTGGGCCAGGGGTCATTTAAAATGGAGTGTGGCAAAATGGAAGACTGTTCTGTGGTCAGATGAGTCACGATTTGAAGTTCTTTATGGAACACTGGGACGCCATGTCATCCAGACCAGAGAGGACAAGGATAGCCCAAGTTGTTATCAACGCTCCGTTCAGAAGCCTGCATCACTGATGGTATGGGGTTGCATGAGCGCTTGTGGCATGGGCAGCTTGCATGTCTGGAAAGGCACCATTAATGCAGAGAACTATGTTCAGGTTCTAGAACAACATATGCTCCATCTAGACGTCATCTCTTTCAGGGAAGACCCTGCATTTTTCAACAAGATAATGCCAGACCACATTCTGCAGCAATCACAACATCATGGCTACGTAGGAGAAGGATCCAGGTACTGAAATGTCCAGCCTGCAGTCCAGATCTTTCACCTATAGAGAACATTTGGTGCATCATAAAGAGGAAGGTGCAACAAAGAAGGCCCAAGACGATTGAACAGTTAGAGGCCTGTATTAGACATGAATGTAGAGCATTCCTATTTCTAAACTTGAGAAACTGGTCTCCTCTGTCCCCAGACGTCTGTTGAGTGTTGTAAGAAGAAGGGGGGATGCCACACAGTGGTAAAAATGGACTTGTCCCAACTTTTTGGGATTTGTTGACGCCATGAAATTTTGAAACAACATATTTTCCCTTAAAATGAAACATTCTCTCAGTTTAAACTTTTGATCTGTGATTTGTGTTCTATTCTGAATAAAATATTAGATGTTGGCACCTCCACATCATTGCATTCAGTTTTTATTCACAATTTGTTTAGTGTCCCAACTTTTTTGGAATCGGGTTTGAAATTCCAGAGCATAATGGGTTTACTTTCATTACTAAAAGCCAGCCTATAGCCACCACAGTTAATCAATTATCAATTCTACATTTGAACAAAGAGGCAGTGAGGAGTCAAAAACATGGAAGGAATCCTGTATCGTTTTCCCATACTAGACAGAAGTCTGGCAGCAGAGTTCTGACCCAGCTGTAGAGGACAACAAACTGGTTAAAGGGGACCAAATGTAGGATATATAATTTTTTGTGGTTTATCTGTGGGCTATCCAGACCATTTTCAGTCAATTTTATACACAAAATAATGCTTAGATTAAAAAATATCCCCTTTCTAATTCTGCCAAATTTCACTTCCGTTCTAAACGACCGGTTTATGAATAATGAGGTCTGAAAGCCACGCCCTACAAAGACCTATTTACATTAACTACGCCCTCTGCAACAGCCAGTATCTCTAATATGTTGTTATTTTAAAATTAGCTCTTTTTTATTACTCATTTGACTTACTGTTAGTGCTAGTAGCTTAAGATAACTTACCAAAAGCCCTCTGCGTGCGCCGCCATTTGCAGCTCCTTTTTTTAGCATTAGCTCCGAGGCTAATGATAGCTTTTCCTCTCCGAGCGGGCGGTGTGCTCCGCTCGTTGCATGCGGCGCTTGTTGGAGCGTGCTTCAGTCCACACACAAAGTTCACAGAATGTCTCCAGTTAATTTATCCGCATGAGGCAACTTTTGACCGGACCCCCGGACGTCAAAAGTCAGTAGCTCCCAACAACTCCCGCACGCAGATGGTGTCTTCGCCGGCGGTCTGCAAAACAAAAGGCTTAAAAAAAAAAAAAAAGGAAATCCGCGACCGTGACGCGAACCTGTGTCCTTCGGATGACGAGTCCGGTTCATTACCTCTGGGCCAACCGTGCAGTTGTGCAAAAACAGACTTTCGTCGTATAAGAAATAATCACAACCACCTACATTTAGAACGCTGAAGTTTTGATTAGATTTTGATGAAGTGAAAGGTATTCTTAAAATAAATAAGTTGCTAATCTGAAAATATATCGATCAGTGGTGCTTGATGGTACAGACTGTCGCCCCGCGAGAGAGAGTGTGTGTGTGCACAGTTTTCTGCCGGCTGCGCGTTGGGAGCGATATTACACTAAAAATTGAACTAAAACGTAAAAATAACAATTATAAAGTATTATTATGTCGATGTATATATCTAGTCTCACCCCGATTTCTCCGAAACAAAAGGCTTTAAAAAAAAGGGAAAAAAAAAAAGATGCCGTTGACAGGATGCGATCTCTGGTCTCCTGCGTGGCGCTCAAGTGTCGTAACCGCTCAACCAAACTGACAGTTGTGCAAAAGTAGTCCTTCATCATATAAGAAACAAGTCCAAACCGCGAGAGTGTGTGTGCACAGTTTCAACGAGACAGAGTTCATTCAAACAAGGTAATAAAACATTCTGGTTTTACTCGAGATGTGCTGCATGGCTGGAGCAGGGCAAACCCCTAGCCCCCCATGGGCTAAATAAATGAATAAATGACCGCCAGGTCAGCTCCTAAACCGCTAGGCAACCGTGACATCTTTTATACTCAAGTGGGTGGAGCATCACCAGGGGTTGCTAGGTGAGGGGCTGGACTCAGGTTTGAGGTGATTGGCTACGGTTTGTGACGTCACAAACCGCAGGAAGTGTGAAACGGAGCGTTTTTAATCACAGACAAATAAATCTACTTAGAGTAAATAAACCACTGGGTGCATTTTTTTGGCACAAGGACTGTTTTTTTATGAAGTAAATACCCAAAGTTTAGTAAAAAAACATTAAAAAGTGAATTTTGCATGTGTGGTCCCCTTTAATAAAGTTAAGAGTTACAACAATCTAACCTTATGGAATAATGCTTTAATAACCATCTTCATGTAATTATAAGCATGAAGGGATTTGAGCTTAGAAATATTTCTTTGTTTTTTGTAGAAGATATAGCCCAATAACGAGAAAAATGTCAGCCCCAAAATGGATCCTTGAGGAACTCCACGGCTGATAATGTCTGCCGAAGAGGAGAAATTTACCGGTTTAACAAAAAAACTATGAAATAAAAAAGAACAGGAGCGGAATTATAATGCCCAAAATAAACATTTTCATACGGAAATGCAAGATCCACATGACATTGAACACACCTGATTGTTTCCGCTGACCCCCAATAGAGACTAGCTTCCTTCATTTATCTGAACCTTCCCAATGTTTTTTCCTCCAAACAGATAAACCAGGATATGGCCCCAGCACTAGGCGGTCACGCGGCATCGTGGACGAGTGCTGCTTCCAAAGCTGTGAGCTGCGGCGCCTGGAGATGTACTGCGCGCCCGCCAAGACCAGCAAGGCCGTTCGCTCTGTGCGAGCTCAACGCCACACAGACGTGCCGAGAACAGCTAAGATTAGTAACCCAGGCCAGAAAGTGGACAGGGGCACGGAGCGCAGGACAGCACAGCAGCCAGACAAGACTAAAAACAAAAAGGTGAGCATAGAATGAACTTATTCACAAATCATGCACATGTTGTATCTGGAGGATTGGAAAAATGATTTAATATCTTAAAATATACCTTCTGCATCACGGTTTTTACACTGATCTTTTCCAAATTTAACTAAGATGCACTAAAAAACAGCTTGTATCACATTAAGTAAATGTCTCAAGTGACATGTTCAGGGTTCAATTGGTTCGCTTTTCATTAGCACTTTATTACATTAAAAGTGTTAGATTTACATTAAGTGGCTTTATTTTTCTTCCACAGAGACCTTCATCCGGACATAGTCATTCATCCTTCAAGGTATGGATGTGATGCATTTTATTTAGTTATTACTTCAATCATTTGTACTTAATACAACATGCATTATTTGAAACATATGAACTGATATGAAAAGATAGCTAATATGCTTAATGTACAAAAATATATCAAAATTTATTACTTTTGTTTTTTCAGGGCAGCCGTTCTGAAATGGATAAATGAATTTTGTTTCATTCATGAATTTGCAATAAGAAAGAGAGAACGAGAGAAGTGGGCTTTGAGCTTTGTCTCAAAAAGTAAAAATATCAAAAGTTAGATACAAGTCGAGGGCTTAAAGTTGGAAAGAGCAACTGTCTCCTTGTCATTGGACAAAATCAGTCTTTTTGTGGACCTGAAATTCAAATTATCCTTATTTTGTGTTGGAAAGGGTACAAAAAAAGCACCTACACATCTTTGGTTTGATAGAATAAGTAAGTTGGCAATTATTTAATATATTAAAGATACATGAACAGCAAAACCCAATATGACTCAATACAATTCATCCTTCAATCACAATGCAATAAAGATGAAGGTCAAATTTGATTCATCACAATGCAAAATAG
>JBBPBX010013230.1:0-22768 GCA_038048925.1 Garcialebias charrua | reverse complement strand
GACCTAAGGACCGTTCTCAGGTCGATTCTGCCGTAGCTGGGGGTGAAAATAATGTCTTGTTCGTAGGTCCTGATTTCGTTTCGTACGTCGCGGAAATAACGCTAACGGAGCGCCGCACACAAATTTATCGGCATGAGACTGAACAAGCGGAGATACTGGGCCATAAACATGCACAGAACTTTATTTAGAAACACTTATCTAACACATTACACCACACATTCATCCATAAACACACACAGTAACTGTACAGCATGTACAGTAGTGTGCAGTAATGTTAAACATTGCTATTCAGCACAGCATATTCAATACTGTAAAATCATTACAGAATAAAATAATTAATTAATACAGAAAAAATAAAGATATAATTTCTTACTTTGAGATGGTCAAAGCCAGTGGTGGGCAACGCTAATCAAAAAATTAGTTCCACAATTTCTAAAACGCTTATTAATTTTTTTAGGTCCACAATTTCAAAAGCACAAATGTCTTATGAAAATTAGGGGAAGCTAATCTAATCCGCTATTTATATTCGACAATTGGTAGCCGGTGTGATGCCGAGAAGAGCATGCCTGCCGGCGATTGCACCCCTGTCACGCGAACGCGTTAGAATTTACCTTTCCGAAATATGCACCCCCTGCTAACTCAGAGATTTAGAGAGTTATAAAATATATAACATTTTATACATAATCAGAGATGTCCTCTGATCTGTTGGTATGAGTTTCATATAATTTGGAGAATATTTGGGGAAATAGATGGGGGTGCAAATATTGGCAGCCTTAGAATCTGCCTTTCCGAATTATGCATATCACATAATTAGACAGTTAAAGGTGTTATCAATTTTTCCACATGATGATGCATGTCCTCTATGCTACTGGATGTTTTTTTTCACCCCTAAATGCAAACTACGAAACAAAATCGGGTTTTCTAAAATTAATCTTCCATAAAACTCCACCTTTTTAGGTCATTAATACTTAAACAACACCTTTTTAGGTCATTAATAGTTAAACAACACGATTATATTAAGTTTTTATATCCATTTTTTTCTCATCTGCTTTGACGCTTGACCGATGCGCGACAGGAGGTGCGATCTACAGCAGGCATGCTCTTTTCGGCATGACACCGGCAGCGTTATGCAATATTTGCACTACACTGCCAACTGAAAAGTAACTAAAATGATCCTAAAAGGATGAAATTACAAAAATCAAAGGATTTATTTAATACTTTACGTACATATATTCTATTCGGCCACAAAATTAACAAAAAAGAGAATGATCTTTTAATCCCTAAGACCACTTTTAAAATCTCAAATACACGGGTGTGTCGCCACCGCATTTATACATAAAAGTAACCCAAATACATAAAACTAACGACTCACCGTCGAGTGGTGGACACAAAACACACAATAAAATCCTCCGGCCGCGTTAATTTGGCTTGAAACAGCGGGGTTCTCTGCGGATTTATCCAACCCAGCACAACCAGCTAGCCACAGAGTTAGCGTCCAGTTCACCTCTGACCCGGAAGATGTCAAGATTCTATAGGTAGTCAACAGATTTAATGAAAAGTAACTAAAATACATAAAACTAACGACTCACCGTCGAGTGGTCGACACAAAACACACAATAAAATCCTCCGGCCGCGTTAATTTGGCTTGAAACAGCGGGGTTCTCTGCGGATTTATCCAAGAAACCCAGCACAACCAGCTAGCCACAGAGTTAGCGTCCAGTTCACCTCTGACCCGGAAGATGTCAAGATTCTATAGGCAGTCAACAGATTTAATGAAAAGTAACTAAAATACATAAAACTAACGACTCACCGTCGAGTGGTCGACACAAAACACACAATAAAATCCTCCGGCCGCGTTAATTTGGCTTGAAACAGCGGGGTTCTCTGCGGATTTATCCAAGAAACCCAGCACAACCAGCTAGCCACAGAATTAGCCCCCGAGTTCACCTCTGACCCGGAAGATGTCAAGACGGTGAGGGAGGGGAAAAAGGCAAAACAAGCAGCTACGGAGCCAGCATAAGAGCTTCTAAATAAGTTTATTCGTTTTTACTGATAGATAATTAGTTATTAGCGGTACTGCATTTTAAATAAAAATAGCACAAATCCGCTTATGAATTATAAAAGTTAGTCACTCCGCTGTTACGCTGACAAAAACGTTAGGTCCGCTGTAAGCGGATTAGCGCATTAGCGGTCCTTAGCGTTCATGTGCCCACCTTTGGTCAAAGCCGACATCTTAGGTTGCCATGCGTTGATGTTGTTGGCCGAGCAGCGCAGCGAACAGACGGCAGCTGCTCGAGGCCTGTGTTAGCTTCTGCTAGCTGCCTGTTAGCCAGGCCATGAGCTGCTGTTCGCGATGACAGAGCGATCGGCGATCAATCCGCGGCTGCCTGAGACGTCCACAGAGTTCACAAAGCCATTTCCAGCTAGTAATTAATCCATATGAGGCAATCCTGGGTCACCCAGTCTTCAAAGCCGGCAGCCGTGACTGACCTAAAATGGCCTCCGGTGTTCTGCTTTAACTTGTGACCGTGTAAACTGGAGACCTTCTTCTTGTAGCATTTCCTGTTATGACCGGAAGTTGAACAAATATTGCGCAATTCTGACAAAAATGATCAGAAATGATCATTTTTATCATAATTATTATTTATAAAGCCTTTAAAACAACCACAGCTGCAACAAAGTGCTGTACACATGAAATTAAGAACATTTAAACACACACACAAAAATATATATATATATATATATATATATATATATATTTTATATATATATATATATATATATATATATATATATATATATTAGGGCTGGGCGATATATCGATATTTTTAAAATATCGAGATTTTTTCTAAAGAGATATAAGACGAGACTATATCGTTTATATCGAGAATCCTCCGTCTGTCTGTTTTCTCCCACTCGCCCCCCTCCTTCTCCTTCACTGAACACAGACCCAGCCCCTCCTTCCTGCAGGCTGCAGGAGGGCGGAGCCGCGGAGACTTTCAGCACAACAAGAAGTAAACACGGCAGATATGAAGAGCCGCGACGCTAGCTGCTGAGGGGGAAAAACAATGTTTTCCCTGAGCTAGTTTGGATTTAAATGGTCAGATGAGGGCAGAAAAAATGTTTTTGTAGACGATGCTGAAAATAATCCCGACGAAAGGTCGGATCTACGAATATTTTTCACAATTTAAACAGCGGAGTGGAGCATGGACCGTGAAACGACAGAACCGAGTGTTTTTACAGTCTCCTGCTTCATTAAACAAACCACGGGTCCAAGCTCATTTAGTCGTGCGCGCACTGCAGCGCTTTCATGAGAGGAGCAGAAGGAGGTGGAGACATTAATAAATCAGCAGCTCATCACATCACCAAAGACACGGTCCTCAGCGGCTAACAAGATGGCTAACACTTTAACCGCATTCTTCCACAGCTGAGACTGACCGTGTCTTTGGCGCTATGATAAACTGCTGATTTAATAATGTCTCCACCTCTCTGTTCACGTTTCTGAGTGGAGGCTGTCGTGTTTTTACACAAGGATTCAATGCAACACTTTGTAGAGCAACTTAGAGAACGTCTTTATTCTTCGTGAACCCGGAAACAACCCCCTGACCCTTTCACAATAAAACCGGATACAGTATATCAAATATATTGTACCACAGGCTCACATTTACTGTAGTTCACAAACACTGACTAAAGTGAAAGCACCTTTCTATCTTATCAAGACACTCAAAGCTCTTTAAAACACGATCTGTGTCCTCATTTACCCATTCATACAGCATCTACTAGAACTGTACAAAGAATAATCAGTACTTTATTACATTCATACACTGATGGGACACACATCAGAGGCAATGACACAGCTGCCCTCAGCTGAAGAGGACTATTATTTAATAGGTGAAATAAATGTCTAAAAAATAAAGTAATGTAGTAGTTCATTTTTTAGACATTTATTTTGTAGAGTTACAGCTGTTTGTTAATAAATGTTGCTGTGTGACAACTGGGACAAAGCTTTGACTCAGAAATATATTTTTGTTATTCTTTTATGGAAAGAAAATTATATTGAGATATATATCGTATATCGCGATATATCACAACAATATCGAGATATTAATTTTTGTCCATATCGCCCAGCCCTAATATATATATATTTTTTAATAATTTCATATTTTTATTAAATATGATACGTTCATAGGTCCGGATTGCCGTAGGTCGATGGAGTCGTAGGTAGGGGGTTAGCTGTATATGCAATTTATCATTTTCAACAGGAACATTTCCAGATAACATGAAAGTAGCAAAGGTAATTCCTCTTTTTAAAAATTGTGATAAATGTGTATTCAATAATTATAGGCCAATATCCTTGTTACCACAGTTCTCAAAAATTCTAGAAAAACTATTTGTGACCAGATTGGATCAATTTATTGATAAACAAAATATTTTAAGTAGCAGTCAGTATGGGTTTAGAGGAAAAAACTCTACATCAATGGCTCTCATGGATTTAATGGAACAAATAACTAATGCTGTCGATCATAAACAGTACTGTGTTAGTGTTTTTGTTGATCTAAAAAAAGCATTTGATACCATTGACCACACCATTCTCCTTGAAAAACTAAATAAATATGGTATTAGAGGACCAGCATTACAGTGGGTATCTAGCTATTTGAAAGATAGGAAACAGTTTGTGCAAATAAATGATGTTAGATCTGACCTCCGTGATATCACTTGTGGAGTTCCTCAGGGCTCTGTGCTTGGACCAAAGTTATTTATTTTATATGTGAATGACTTGGTAAATGTGTCAGGACTTCTTAAATGTGTTCTTTTTGCCGATGACACCACATTTTTCTGTTCGGGTAAAGACATAAAACAGATTTTGGATATGATGAAAACAGAATTTATAAAAATACAAACTTGGTTTAAATTAAACAAATTATCTTTGAATTTAGATAAAACTAATTACATGATATTCAGTAACAAAAAGAGAATTGTTGACGATCCATTTGAAATTGAAGATGTTGTGATCTGTAAAGTGAGTGAAGTGAAGTTTCTGGGTGTTATCATTGATGACAAACTGACATGGAAACATCATGTAAATTCCATTAAAACAAAAATAGCTAGATCAATTGCAGTACTGTATAAAGTCAGGGATTTTTTAATTGATAAAGCTCTGTATATGTTGTATAACACAATCATTGTTCCACATTTAATCTATTGTATTGAGGTTTGGGGAAAAGCGTGCAAAACAATTACAAAGCCTGTTTTTATTTTACAAAAGAGAGCTGTAAGAGTAATCACCAGAAAACATTTCAGTCACCCATCAAACACCTTGTTTCTTCAGCTAAATTTATTGAAATTCCAGGAATTGGTAGAATATAGTATTTTATCAGTTATGTATAGGGCTCATAATAACACATTACCTTTAAATATCCAAAGAAATTTTATAAAAAGACAAAGTTATTACAATCTCAAAGGGACAGAGATATTCATCAAACCACAATTCAGAACCAGCTTAAAGGGACGGTCTACCTCAATTCAGGGAGTTCGATTGTGGAATGCTCTGGAGAGTGATGTTAAAAATGCAAAATCAATGTATACATTTAAGAAAAAGGTCAAAAAGGACTTGCTCAAAAACTATATATGATGTAGCTTAGTGTGTTTGTGTATTACACTTATGTTGTACTTATGATGTAGCTTAGTGTGTTTGTGTATTACAGTTAGAAAAATTTAGTAGAGTTATTCATTTTGTGATGTAGTTTGTGTATTACAGTTAGAAAAATTAAGTAGAGATTTTAGTAGTTTGTGTATTACAGTTAGAAAAATTAAGTAGAGTTATTCATTTTGTGATGTAGTTTGAAGGTTATCATTGGTTGAACAAACTGTGAAATAAGGGGCAGATATAATAAGATTTCATCTTCTTTCTGCTCCTTTCATTTTATCCTACTTGTATTCTTGTATCTGATGAAACTGTTTTGTATTGTTCTTTTAAAATGAATGAATAAACATCAAATCAAATCAAATCAAATTGGACACTCGATCAATGGAAAAGTGATCTAAACACGGCTTATTTCATCCATCGTAGCACAGTGAGGATAGCTTCATGTGGCTTCTCTTTGTTGTTGTGCTAAGCTAACAGCTACGCCCGATCGCGTCTGAGATCTATCATTTTAAGACAGTAAATCATCCAAAACTATCATTAATAAACCCTCCCTGAATAAAAAAAACTTACTGATGTTACTTGATCGCTTCCAAAACTGAAGACAAATCGCTTAGATCAACACTAGAAATTGCTGCACTCGACAGGCTCCGCCATTGATATTTACATATATTTACATGCGCATTGGGGCAGCGCCTCCCCACGGGCACGTCACATGACATTTGCAGAAAATCTCGGATTTCTAAGGGCGTATCCCAGCGAAATAATTACCATAACTTGTAATGAAATTTTAATATATTTACAATTTATTTTGCAAAAACGAACAGAGCTGAATTATATAAGATATATATGTTGTGACAAATATGCAAATTTCCAACATCATGTCACAATCCCTTTAACCCCATAAAAAAAATCTATGGGTTATTGTGAAGAGGAAGATGTGATACACACCAGCCCCAACAATTCAGAAGAGCTGAAAGACAATATCAGAGCAACCTGGGCTCTCAAAACACCTGAGCAGTTCCACAGAGGGATCGACTCCATGTCACACCACATTTCTGCAGTAATCCTGGCAAAAGGAGCAACAACTAAGTATTGAGTGATGTACATGCTCATATTTTTCATGTTCATACTTTCAGTTGGGCAACATTTCTAAAAATCTTTTATTTTTAATTGGTCTTAAGTACCCCTCCCTGGGCTGCCACCTTACCGTGGTGGAGGGGTTTGAGTGTCCCAATGATCCTAGGAGCTATGCTGTCAGGGGCTTCATGCCCCTAGTAGGGTCACCCAAGGCAGACAGGTCCTAGGTGAGGGACCAGACAAAGTGCAGCCCAAAGACCCCAATGATGAGTAAAACTAATGGAATCAATGTTCCCTCGCCCGGACGCGGGTCACCGGGGCCCCACTCTGGAGCCAGGCCCGGAGGTGGGGCACGTTGGCGAGCGCCTGGTGGCCGGGCTTTTACCCATGGAGCCCGGCCGGGCACAGCCCGAAGAGGAGACGTGGGTCCCCCTTCCCATGGGCTCACCACCTGTGGGAGGGGCCAAAGGGGTCGGGTGCAATGTGGGATGGGTGGTGGCCGAGGGCGGGGACCCTGGCGGTCTGATCCTCGGCTACAGAAGCTGGCCATTGGGACATGGAATGTCACCTCTCTGGTGGGGAAGGAGCCTGAGCTAGTGTGTGAGGTTGAGAGGTTCCGGCTAGAAATAGTCGGACTCACCTCAACGCATGGCTCTGGCTCTGGAACCAGTTTCCTTGAGAGGGGTTGGACACTCTTCCACTCTGGAGTTGCCCCTGGTGAGAGGTGCCGAGCAGGAGTGGGCATACTTGTTGCCCCCCATCTTGGTGCCTGTACGTTGGGGTTCACCCCGGTGAACGAGAGGGTAGCCTCCCTTCGCCTACGTGTGGGGGGATGGGCTCTGACTGTTGTTTGTGCCTATGCGCCAAACGGCAGCTCAGATTACCCACCCTTTTTGGAGTCCTTGGAGGGGGTATTGGAGAGTGCGCCTCCTGGGGACTCCCTTGTTCTACTGGGGGACTTCAACGCTCACGTGGGCAATGACAGTGAGACCTGGAGGGGTGTGGTTGGGAGGAACGGCCCCCCTGATCTGAACCCGAGTGGTGTTCTGTTATTGGACTTCTGTGCTCGTCATGGATTATCCATAACAAACACCATGTTCAAGCATAAGGGTGTCCATATGTGCTCTTGGCACCAGGACACCCTAGGTCGCAGTTCGATGATCGACTTTAATAATAATAATAATAATAATAAATTCAGTTTATACCGCACTTTTCATTAATAAAAATCTCAAAGTGCCAAAGACTTTGTTGTAGTCTCATCCGATCTGTGGCCGCATGTCTTGGACACTCGGGTGAAGAGAGGGGCGGAGCTGTCAACTGACCACTACCTGGTGGTGAGTTGGCTCCGATGGTGGGGGAGGATGCCGGTCAGACCTGGCAGACCCAAACGTATTGTGAGGGTCTGCTGGGAACGTCTGGCAGAGTCTCCCGTAAGACGGAGCTTTAACTCCCACCTCCGGGAGAGCTTTGAACACGTTCCGAGGGAGGCGGGGGACATTGAGTCCGAGTGGGCCATGTTCCGCGCCTCTATTGTCGAGGCAGCTTATCGGAGCTGTGGCCGCAAGGTTGTTGGTGCCTGTCGTGGTGGCAACCCTCGAACCCGGTGGTGGACACCGGCGGTGAGGGATGCTGTCAGGCTGAAGAAGGAGTCCTATTGGGCCTTTTTGGCCTGTGGGACCCCGGAAGCAGCTGATAGGTACCGGCAGTCCAAGCGGCATGCGGCTCGGGTGGTTGCTGAGGCAAAAACTCGGGCGTGGGAGGAGTTCGGAGAGGCCATGGAGAATGACTTCCGTACGGCTTCGAGGCGATTCTGGTCCACCATCCGGCATCTCAGGGGGGGAAAGCGGTACGCGACCAACACCATTTATGGTGGGGGTGGCGTGCTGTTGACCTCAACTCGGGATGTTGTGAGTCGGTGGGCGGAATACTTCGAAGACCTCCTCAATCCTACTGGCACGTCTTCCACTGAGGAAGCGGAGCCTGGGGACTTTGGGTCGGGCTCTCCAATCTCTGGTGCTGAGGTCACCGAGGTGGTTAAAAAGCTCCGCGGTGGCAGGGCTCCAGGGGTGGATGAGATTCGCCCGGAGTTCCTTAGGGCTCTGGATGTTGTGGGGTTGTGTTGGCTTACGCGACTCTGCAATATTGCGTGGACATCGGGGGCAGTTCCCTTGGATTGGCAGACTGGGGTGGTGGTTCCCCTATTCAAAAAGGGGGACCGTAGGGTGTGTTCCAACTATAGGGGGATCACACTCTTAAGCCTCCCTGGTAAGGTCTATTCAGGGGTTCTGGAGAGGAGGGTCCATCGGATAGTCGAACCTCGGATTCAGGAGGAGCAGTGTGGTTTTCGTCCTGGTCGTGGAACACTGGACCAGCTCTACACCCTCAGCAGGGTCCTGGAGGGTGCGTGGGAGTTTGCCCAACCAGTTTACATGTGCTTTGTGGACTTGGAGAAGGCATTCGACCGCGTCCCTCGGGGGGTTCTGTGGGGGGTACTCCGGGAGTATGGGGTACCAGGCCCTTTGATATGGGCTGTTAGGTCCCTGTACGACCGGTGTCAGAGCTTGGTCCGCATTGCCGGCAGTAAGTCAGGCTCGTTTCCAGTGAGAGTTGGACTCCGCCAAGGTTGCCCTTTGTCACCGATTCTGTTCATAACTTTTATGGACAGAATTTCTAGGCGCAGCCAAGGTGTTGAGGGGATCCGTTTTGGTGGCCTTAGAATCGCTTCTCTGTTTTTTGCAGATGATGTGGTCCTATTGGCTTCATCAGGTCGTGATCTACAGCTTTCACTGGAGCGGTTTGCAGCCGAGTGTGATGCGGCCGGGATGAGGATCAGTTCCTCCAAATCCGAGGCCATGGTCTTGAGCCGGAAAAGGGTAGCATGCCCTCTCCGGGTCGGGGAGGTCCTGCCCCAAGTGGAGGAGTTTAAGTATCTCGGGGTCTTGTTCACGAATGAGGGAAAACTGGAGCGTGAGATCGATAGGCGGATAGGTGCAGCATCTGCAGTGAAGCGGGCGCTGTACCGGTCTGTCGTGGTGAAGAGAGAGCTGAGTCAAAAGGCAAAGCTCTCAATTTACCGATCGATCTACGTTCCCACCCTCATCTATGGTCATGAGCTTTGGGTTGTGACCGAAAGAACGAGATCTCGGATACAAGCGGCTGAAATGAGTTTTCTCCGCAGGGTGTCTGGACTCTCCCTTAGAGATAGGGTGAGAAGCTCAGTCATCCGGGAGGGACTCAGAGTAGAGCCGCTGCTTCTCCACATCGAGAGGAGCCAGTTGAGGTGGCTCGGGCATCTGGTTAGGATGCCTCCTGGACGCCTCCCTGGTGAGGTGTTCCGGGCATGTCCCACCGGGAGGAGACCCAGAGGAAGACCCAGGACACGCTGGAGGGACTATGTTTCTCGGCTGGCCTGGGAACGCCTTGGGATTCCCCCGAAGGAGCTGCTCCAAATGGCTGGGGAGAGGGAAGTCTGGGCCTCCTTACTTAGGCTGCTACCCCCCGCGACCCAACCCCGGATAAGCGGAAGACAATGGATGGATGGATGGTCTTAAGCAGGGGTGGGCAATTATTTTTTCCATGGGGCCACATGAGAAATAGAAAATATTGTGGGGGGCCGGGCGAAATGACATAATTCAATACTGCATATTAATAGTATTTCTTTATTAAAAGCAGTAAATATCATTGTTTAGACAAACTGGTAAAAGTATTAGTTATGATTAATCAACAAAATAAAAAGCATGAGTGGACATTTTTGAGGGCTAACGTTGTCTTGTGACTTGACAACAATGCAATCATGCACATTGCGCATGTCTTGATTTACATATTGCATCATTTTGTACGTGAATTTTAAAAAGACATCAAAATTAAAGCAATGCAGTCCACAAATGAGGTAAAATTAGAAACTATTTTTTTGTTGTAACTCCCCTTACGGGGGCCGGTCAGAGTCAACCAAAGGGCTGCATGTGGCCCTGGGGCCTTACAATGCCCAGGTCTGGTCTTAAAGTTGCAGTATGTAGCTTTTTTTATAAACATATTTCTTCTCTCAGTCACTATTTTTTGTCAGAGTGATGTTAAACAGGTAATCTTTGAGATATACTATATTCCTCTGGCGTCTCCCGGTGGTTAAAATAGCATTTATAAAAACCAGAGCGGGCCGTTTTTGACCAGCCAATAAAAACAGAGTTATTTTCATGAACGAGCTTCCCCCGCCCTCCCCCCGCCTCTCCCAGCGGCAGCGCGCAGCAGCCGGGCGGGCACGCTCCCGTCTCAGTAGCTGTTTCAAGATGGCGGAGGTAGCGAGAGCTTCGAGTGCTCAAAGGATTGCCAAGCGATGCAGAGTTAGCAACTTTCCTGCTTGAAAAGTAAGTGTCTTTGCTTGAATCATGTGATAGCGCAAATGCCATGTTATTATCTACAACAGGCTAAAACCGTTTTCCGGCCTACAGCTGACGTGATGCTAATGGCAGCAGCTAACTCATTCAACCTCAGTATTGTTTTGATACGTGCATTTAGTTATCCTAACTTATTGTATTGTGGATCAGCGTGCAGATATGTTGAAAGTACTGTAACTGCGCTGTCTGTGTAAGAGAGGCATGATCACAACTAGCAATTAGCATATTGTCTGCAGATCATTTGGTGTTCATAATCTAAAAGTCTGTTAGTTGTACTACACAATATATGTTGTTGATGCATACATCTCAACCTCTTTGGACGTTTACCTGTATAAAGGGCCTCAAAAATTATTAATTTTTGGAATAAAATCTGTAAAACTTGCGGTGGGGTGGACGAGTTTGCTGCGGACATGAGCATGCAGTGAAGCAGGATGAAAGGAGAGCATAAAAAGTTCAAATTTTACTTCTAGCAGCAGAACAGGATGGAAGATGGCTGTTTGATGCTATTTTTTAAATCATCCTACATGCTTTGATATGTTAGATAAATTTGTCATTGTGTGATAAATGTGTTGAAAAGAATATCTGATTATTGTTTGAACTACATTATATGTTTTTATGCAGAGATGATGACTTTGGGGAAGGTCTCAGAAGTGAATTTGGGGAGACTCCCATTCAGGTTTTGGAAACAAGGTAAGTAAGGGGAAACTGTATTTATGTCAAGATTATTTTATGGTTTGCACTGCAACTAATATAACTGTGATCATAATATTATTACACAATTTTACTTCTAGCAGCAGAACAGGATGGAAGATGGCTGTTTGATGCTATTTTTTAAATCATCCTACATGCTTTGATATGTTAGATAAATTTGTCATTGTGTGATAAATGTGTTGAAAAGAATATCTGATTATTGTTTGAACTACATTATATGTTTTTATGCAGAGATGATGACTTTGGGGAAGGTCTCAGAAGTGAATTTGGGGAGACTCCCATTCAGGTTTTGGAAACAAGGTAAGTAAGGGGAAACTGTATTTATGTCAAGATTATTTTATGGTTTGCACTGCAACTAATATAACTGTGATCATAATATTATTACACAATTTTAAAATGTAGATGGTAAGGTTGTATGTCTAATATTGTTTATGAAATGTATTTCCACCAGATATTACGGTAGGCAGAAACAAAAACCAAAGTTTAATAGTTGTTTTTATATAATCCATCCATCCATCCATCCATTTTCTTCCTCTTATCCGGGGTCGGGTCGCGGGGGTAGCAGCCTAAGTAGGGAGGCCCAGTCTTCCCTCTCCCCAGCCACTTGGAGCAGCTCCTCTGGGGGAATCCCAAGGCGTTCCCTGGCCAGCCGAGAAACATAGTCCCTCCAGCGTGTCCTGGGTCTTCCTCTGGGTCTCCTCCCGGTGGGACATGCCCGGAACACCTCACCAGGGAGGCGTCCAGGAGGCATCCTAACCAGATGCCCGAGCCACCTCAACTGGCTCCTCTCGATGTGGAGAAGCAGCGGCTCTACTCCGAGTCCCTCCCGGATGACTGAGCTTCTCACCCTATCTCTAAGGGAGAGTCCAGACACCCTGCGGAGAAAACTCATTTCAGCCGCTTGTATCCGAGATCTTGTTCTTTCGGTCATAACCCAAAGCTCATGACCATAGATGAGGGTGGGAACGTAGATCGATCGGTAAATTGAGAGCTTTGCCTTTTGACTCAGCTCTCTCTTCACCACGACAGACCGGTACAGCGCCCGCTTCACTGCGGACGCTGCACCTATCCGCCTATCAATCTCACGCTCCAGTTTTTATATAATGTATTTCTTTATTGTTATGGCTTTTCTGTGCTGCAATTTTAGTGGACATAAAATTAGAATAATACAGATGCACAATATTGACAATAAATATCTTTGAAGCTTATTTTTTTTATTATTTTATTTTTCTAACCACGTCACAGAAAATGTACAACTTTATAAATTTAAGAATTTTTAAAAAGATGACTTAATTAAAATTCTGTGTTCATGTATAACATACACTTGCACTGAACGTACGTATTTTAGTGCGTGTTAAAAATATGATTTTGTCTATACTTTCGAGTTAGTCTCATTAACTTTTATTGAGAAAATTTATTGTACTGGTTCCCAAGTACTTCTTCTTCTTCTTCTTCTTTCGGCTTTTCCCTTTTCAGGGGTCGCCACAGCGAGTCATCCTCCTCCACCTCACTCTGTCCTCTGCATCCTCTGTCCTCACTCCAACTACCTCCATGTCCTCTCTAACTGCATCCATATATCTCCTCTTTGGTCTCCCTCTTTGTCTTTTTCCTGGCAGCTGCATTTCTAACATCCTTCTACCAATATACCCACTGTCCCTCCTCTGGACATGTCCAAACCATCTCAGTCTGGCCTCCCTAACTTTATCTCCCAGTTGTTTAACATGTGCTGTACCTCTGATGATCTCATTCCTGATCTTATCCATCCTTGTCACTCCTAAGGAGAACCTCAGCATCTTCATTTCTGCCACTTCCAGTTCTTTCTCCTGTCTTTTTGTCAATGCCACTGTCTCCAGACCATACAACATAGCTGGTCTCACCACTGTCTTGTAAACTTTTCCTTTGACCTTTGCTGACACCTTTTTGTCACAAATCACTCCTGAAACTTTTCTCCATCCACTCCATCCTGCCTGGACTCTCTTTTTCACCTCTTTACCACATTCCCCATTTTCCTGTACAGTGGACCCCAAGTACTTGAAGTCCTGCACCTTTGTGACCTCTGCTCCTTGTAGCCTCACTGTTCCACTGGCCTCCCTCTCATTCACACACATGTACTCTGTCTTACTACGACTGACTTTCATTCCTCTTCTTTCAAGAGCATACCTCCACCTCTCCAAGTTCTCTTCCACTTGTTCCCTGTTCTCACCACAGATCACAATGTCATCTGCAAACATCATAGTCCATGGGGATTCCTGCCTGACCTCATCTGTTAGTCGGTCCATCACCAGAGCAAACAAGAAGGGGCTCAGAGCCGATCCTTGATGCAATCCCACCTCCACCTTGAAGGTATCTGTCACACCCACAGCACATCTCACCACTGTCCTGCTGTCCTCATACATGTCCTGTACCAGTCTAACATACTTTTCTGCCACTCCAGATTTCCTCATGCAATACCACACCTCTTCTCTTGGTACCCTGTCATATGCTTTTTCTAAATCCACAAACACACAATGGAGTTCTTTCTGACCCTCTCTGTACTTCTCTATCAACATCCTCAAAGCAAAGATGGCATCTGTGGTGCTCTTTCTTGGCATGAAACCATACTGCTGCTCACAGATAGTTACATCTTGTCTAAGTCTTGCTTCCACAACTCTCTCCCAGATCTTCATTGTGTGGCTCATCAACTTAATTCCCCTGTAGTTGCTACAACTCTGTACATCACCCTTGTTCTTAAAAATGGGAACCAGCACACTTCTTCTCCATTCCTCAGGCATTTTCTCACCCTCAAATATTCCATTAAATATTTGAGTCAAAAACCTCACTGCCATCTCTCCGAGACATTTCCAAACCTCCACTGGTATGTCATCAGGTCCTACTGCCTTCCCCTTCTTCATTCTTTTCAGAGCTTTCCGGACTTCACCCTCACTAATCTTTCCCACTTCCTGGTCCACAGTTTCTATTACCTCCACTCTTCTTTCTCTTTCATTCTCTTCATTCATTAGCTCCTCAAAGTAATCCTTCCATCTTCCCATCACACACTCCTCACTTGTTAGAACATTCCCATTCCCATCTTTAATAAGCCTAACCTGTTGCACATCCTTTCCAGCCTGATCCCTCTGTCTTGCCCAAGTACATGTTTCTTTATTTCATGATCAAACTTGATTATTGTTGCTTTAATAAAATATGTAATGTGTTTCCTCAGTATCAATGTTAGTTTGTTTTTTACGTTTATATTTTTTTTGTTTCAGTATGTCTTCGCTAGACATTCACGACGACAATGATGAAAGTGACTTGTTATTGCATGTTCTCTCCGTGCATGCGTGGGTTTTCTCCGGTTTCCTCCCACAGTCCAAAAACATGCATGTTAGACTGATTGGTAACTCTAAATTGACCCTAGGTGTGAGTGAGACAGGTCTCTCTTGTAAATGAGTCCCCGTGGCTCAACGAGGCTAGCCTGTATAAATAAAGGTTGAATGAATGAATGTTCTTCTTCCTCAGGTTGTCAGCGCTGTCCTGTTGATGATGATGGTGGTGGTGGTCCCACAGACAGCAGCAAAGCCACACAGGAAGTCCTTTGAAGGTTTAGCAGAAGAAACGGTCCCTCTGCGTTTGGACCCAAACAATTTAGTTCCCAGCCTAAAAGTCAGTTCTTTGGCCAGCGACTCCATCTCACCGTGGACCTACAAGTGAGGCTTCAGCTCCTCAGTGTGTTGTCCTTCATGAAGCTCAGAGTCCTGTTAACAGTTTTTTGTCTCCTCTCTGTCCTCAGCATCTCCAGGGATGACAACATGTACCCTCATGCGCTGTCGCAGGCTCACTGTTTGCTCAAAACCTGCCTGGACCACCAAGGACTGGAGGACGGGGGCCTGGAGTCCCGTCCCATTCTGCATCAGGTGCTGGTTCTGAGGCGAGTCAAGACGCCAGGGCCAGGCACAGCTACCACTACCGCCTGGAGTCCAAACTCATCTCAGTGGGTTGCACCTGCGTGAGACCGAAGGTGATCAACCAGCACTGAGGACTGACCCATGGAGACCAGATGAAGACCATCTCCACGTGGGGTGTCCTCCAAAGATCTGTGGCAGGGTGTGGCCTTGGGGCAATTTCAATCCCAAAAATCCTCAATTAAAAGAAAAGAACTTTTAAACGAGTTGATGAAGTTTATCAATGAACCTTAATTTTTTTATTTATATATACTGTATATATATATATAGTCATTCATTCATTCAACCTTTATTTAGTCAGGTAAATCTCATTGAGCCTCGAGGGCTCATTTACAAAAGTGACCTGCTACTAACTAAAGAATGATGAACAGCAATGGTAGAATTTCTGTTCATCATTCTACATCATATATATATATATATATATATATATATATATATATATATATATATATATATATATATATATATAATATATATATAATGATAGATAGATAGATAGATAGATAGATATAGATAGATAGATAGATAGATAGATAGATAGATAGATAGATAGATAGATAGATATATACATATATAGATATACAGTATATATATATAGTATATATACTGTAGTTATAAATATAGTTATTTTTTTATATAGATACCTATATTTATAACTATATATATATATAGTATATATACATATAGATACCTATATTTATAACTATATATATATATTATATATATACACAAATGAAAGAGTGGAGATCAGGTGGTTCTCTATGGACTTTAGATGTTTGGACAAGCTGACAATCTGGAGAAGCTCCACATATTTATTGACCTGACCCACTTAAGTGAAGACCAGATCAGTCACCTGGGCCCTGCTTGCTGTTCTGTTGCCCTGAAGGCTGCAGGTTAGGAAGAATTTGGAGTTAATTAAGTTCTGTTTAATTTCTGTCCAGTTTTATTAAAAAGTTATTTAAATCAAACTAAGTACACAACAGAGTATTTAACATCAGGGTGGATGCTCAGTGCTTTATTTATGGTTATTTAAGTGCGTTATGTAACGGTTTGATGATCCTTGTCACATATTTATTTAGGTTTTTTGTGTATTTATTGTCTAAATAAATAAATAAAAAAGATTTTGTCGCTGTGTTCTTTCAAATAGAAAATTATTTCACTGCATGTTCATGAAGAATCATCAATTTAAATGTTTGCATGAAAACAGGGTGACTAGAACTGTTTGTTTTCATCAACTCCCCCTGTGAGCATCGAATCTCATTATGTAACAAAACCAGAATATGAACAAGTCCAGCTGTAGTGCATCAACCCAGGTTTGACTCTTCTCAAGAGCTGAGTGTCAACAGCACGCAGCTGTTTCCTCTTCTTCGGACCGTAGGTCTCTGGGTGTAAATTCCTCGTCTGAAGACCATCGAGAATGTTTCAAAAGTAGATGCGTAACACAGATAAAATGTCACACACTGCAGCAAAGTATTATAACATAACTTATTTACGATACTTTATTACAAATACGCAAAGATTTGAGAAGGAAATAGTCGATCGGGTGACTGCGCCGACGCCATCTTAGAACTGTGTTTACAATGCATGCGCGTTCACGAGACAGGCCAAGCTGTGGAGGAGGAGCTAAGGAGGCGGAGTTTCAGGTCAGCCAGAGTGCAAGGGGGAGGAGGGAGAAGGGTTTCTGCTCGAAAATTTCCTAAGTTTCAGGGCTTTACAGAAACTGCAGACCGTGCCTTTAAGTAATATTCAAATTTTCTGAGATACTGAATTTGGGGTTTTAATTAGTTGTCAGTTATAATCATCAACATTAAAATAAATAAACTTTTGAAATATATCAGTCTGTGTGGAATGAATGAATATAATATGCAAGTTTCACTTTTTGAATGGAATTACTGAAATAAATCAACTTTTTCATGATATTCTAATTTTATGACCAGCGCCTGTATTTATTTTTTGTTTAAGATTTTAATGGTCTCTAGGCCACTAAAGGTTCATACTTCTACAGAGACTTTTGGAACACTCATAAAGAGGACAGGGATTCCAGGCTGGAAATCATTAAACGGTACATAAAAGTGTAAAAGGAAAAAAAAAAAAATGTAGTCACCATCTTCTGCAAGTCAACAGTACTTATCCGTCCTGCTTCCTTCTTCATCTGGTCCACACCTTTCTTTGCCAAGTTGAGGTAGGCCTGCAGGTGATGTCTCATCATGGCGAGCCGGAGCATACACATCAGTATAATAACCCATAACCGCAAAGTATCAAACGTCTGTTCAGTCATCCTGGCAATAATGGAAATGCAGGAATAGGGCGAGAAATGAAAAAGGATGACAGTTTTGAGTTTTTTTTTTCTTCTGGTTCACAAACTCAGTACCTTGTGTAAGTATCATAGACGGTAAGCAGACTATGAGACAGAAAGAAAAGACGGGAAGTGAAGAGGAGCCACAAACAGCTCAGAGGAAAAAGCAAGAGAGGGTGAAATTGAGGTATAAAAAGGTGAAAAGGGGGTATTGTAACATGAAATTAAACTTAATCAGGTTTAGCATTGATAGTGTAATAATCAGTGTCAATAGCAAAAGAAAGTTCAATATGTGACAGACTTTAAACAACAAATGAAAAATGCCATTATAGAACTCAGAACAATGCAGATGATAGAAAAAAAGACAATTCTGTCAAGTACAGGTTCTTCTAAAAAAAATTGCATATTGTGATAAAGGTCAGTATTTTCCATAATGTAATGATAAAAATTAAACTTTCATATACTGTATTTTAGATTAATTGCACACCAACTGAAATATTTCAGGTATTTTATTGTTTTAATACTGATGATTTTGGCATACAGCTCATGACAACCCAAAATTCCTATCTCAAAAATTAGCATATCATGAAAAGAATCTCTAAACGAGCTATTAACCTAATCATCTGAATCAATGAATTAACTCTTAACACCTGCAAAAGATTCCTGAGGCATTTAAAAACTCCCAGCCTGGTTCATTGCTCAAAACCGCAATCATGGGTAAGACTGCCGACCTGACTGCTGTCCAGAAAGCCATGATTGACACCCTCAAGCAAGAGGGTAAGACACAGAAAGAAATTTCTGAACGAATAGGCTGTTCCCAGAGTGCTGTATCAAGGCACCTCAGTGGGAAGTCTGTGGGAAGGGAAAAGTGTGGCAGAAAACGCTGCACAACGAGAAGAGGTGACCGGACCCTGAGGAAGATTGTGGAGAAGGGCCGATTCCAGAGCCACCGTGCACATGCATAAGTTTATGGAATAGTTTGGACTGTGATATTAAAAATGAGAAATCATTATTTTTATTTAAGAAAAAGATCAAGAATATTCTTTTAACAAGATATATATAAGTTTGTAAATATCTATTAATTATAATGAGTAATGTGACTAATTCTATCTATGCAATTTTATTTTCATTGCTTGATTCTGTTTGTTTAAAAATGATTTGTTAAGAAGGGGCAGATATGATAAGATATTATTCTTCTTCTGCTACTTTTTATTTTATATGTATTTTATTTATTTGAATTTGAAATGGTATTTGTGTTTTTTAATTATTATGAAATAAATAAACGTTTAAAACAAACAAAACAAAAAACATGCGTGCACAGGAAATGGGCTACAGGTGCCGCATTCCCCAGGTCAAGCCACTTTTGAACCAGAAACAGCAGCAGAAGCGCCTGACCTGGGCTACAGAGAAGCAGCACTGGACTGTTGCTCAGCGGTCCAAAGTACTTTTTTCGGATGAAAGCAAATTTTGCACGTCATTCGGAAATCAAGGTGCCAGAGTCTGGAGGAAGACTGGGGAGAAGGAAATGCCAAAATGCCAGAAGTCCAGTGTCAAGTACCCACAGTCAGTGATGGTCTGGGGTGCCATGTCAGCTGCTGGTGTTGGTCCACTGTGTTTTATCAAGGGCAGGGTCAATGCAGCTAGCTATCAGGAGATTTTGGAGCACTTCATGCTTCCATCTGCTGAAAAGCTTTATGGAGATGAAGATTTCATTTTTCAGCATGACCTGGCACCTGCTCACAGTGCCAAAACCACTGGTAAATGGTTTACTGACCATGGTATTACTGTGCTCAATTGGCCTGCCAACTCTCCTGACCTGAACCCCATAGAGCAGGTGTGCCCAACCAGTCGCTCGCGGGCGACCGGTCGCCCGCCAGCTGGTTCCCAGTCGCCCGCGAAGCGCAACCTGTCTAACAGCTGACGAGCCGGCTCTCAGCTGTTAACAAGGTGAAATGTCCGCTGCTAAGCTTCATTCTAACTCCGGCAGAAGTGGTGGATGTGGGGGGTGGGAGGAATGACGATATTCCAATGCGCAGCAACGCTTTCCTCAGCCCTCCCTATCTTGTATGCTCACAGACATAGTCTCGCGAGTTTTGGGTGCGGTGACTCACGAGACTTTAGGACAGCAGTGGAGCGCAGTAAACATGGATGCAAAACTAGCGAACAAGCAAACGAAAATTTATTATTTTCACACAGAATGGGAGGAGGATTTTTTTTTGTTTATTCTAATTCGAAGTCTATTTGCCTCATCTGTAATTAGAGCGTTGCCTTACCCAAAAAGTGTAACTTGGAGCGGCATTTCAAGACGATGCACAAACTGAGACAGATTTCCCTCCTAAAAGTTCTTTACGGACTCAAAGTGCAGGAGCTGAAAGCCAGCAATCGGTCTTCACTCGGCCCAGCACAAAAGGTAAAGCTGCTGCAATCGCCTACTACCATGTTAGCCGCATCCTGGCTCAACATAAGAAGTCTTTCAGTGATGGAGAAGTTATGAAAGAAGTGTTTATTATTCTGCATTATTCACATGGATTATTGAGAATGCATCAGGATGGCATTCTGCATTATTCACCTGGATTATTGATCATAAATCAGCATGGTATTCTGCATTATTCACCTGGATTATTGATCATAAATCAGGATGGTATTCTGCATTATTAACATGGATTATTGAGAATGCATCAGGATGGTATTCTGCATTATTCACATGAATTATTGATCATAAGCGTTTATTGAGGCTGCAGATGCCCCTTTTCACGATTTTAAAAAGAAAAGTGCGATCGTAGCTGCTATTAAAGACGTGCAGTTGTCCAGACAAACAGTGACACGGCGATGTGAGGGAATGGCTGTGGATGTGGAGGAGCAGCTAAAAAAGCACGTGGAACAATGTGAGTGTTCCTCTCTTCAGTTTGATGAGTCAACAGACATGGTGGAAGTAGCACAGCTGTGTGTTTTTATCAGAATGGCCTTTGCAGACATGAGTGCAAAAGAGGAGCTGCTCACCATCTTGCCTTTGAAGGGACACACAAGAGGAGAAGATATTTTTAATGCGTTTATGGAGTTTGTTAATAAAAGCAACTTGCCCCTCTATAAACTAATTTCTATAACAACTGATGGCGCTCCAGCAATGACCGGTCACACCAGTGGATTTGTTGCACTCTGCAAGCAGAATGATGCTTTCCCAGACATTTTGCACTATCACTGCATCATCCACCAACAGGCCCTGTGTGGGAAGATGTTTTTTGATACTGAGACTGGACGAGTAGCTCTCGGCAAACTGCCGACTTCAAAAGTAGCTCTTGGTTCAAAAAAGGTTGGGCACCCCTGCGGCATAGAGAATCTGTGGGATATTGTGAAGAGAAAGTTGAGAGATGCAAGACCCAACACTCTGGATGAGCTTAAGGCCGCTATCGAAGCATCCTGGGCCTCCATAACACCTCAGCAGTGCCACAGGCTGATTGCCTCCATGCCACGCCGCATTGAAGCAGTCATTTCTGCAAAAGGATTCCCAACCAAGTATTGAGTGCATAACTGAACATAATTATTTGAAGGTTGACTTTTTTTGTATTAAAAACACTTTTCTTTTATTGGTCGGATGAAATATGCTAATTTTTTGAGACAGGAATTTTGGGTTTTCATGAGCTGTATGCCAAAATCATCAGTATTAAAACAATAAAAGACCTGAAATATTTCAGTTGGTGTGCAATGAATCTAAAAGATATGAAAGTTTCATTTTTATCATTACATTATGGAAAATACTGAACTTTATCACAATATGCTAATTTTTTGAGAAGGACCTGTATGTCACCCAACCTATGAGCACAATGAATCAATCAATTGAATCAATGAATCAATTACCGTAAATTCTTGTTTTTCATTTTTATTCTTTTTTGGTCATGTCTTTTCTGATGCTGATAAAGATATGGTACCTCTGAATATTAACATCACAAGTGACTTAATCAGTGCTGATGTCAGTACCGTACATGTTTTCATCACCCATATTAGTGTGGGATACCAAGATATGTCCATATACCAAATAAACATTGGACAGACAACCCCCACCCCCACAAAAAGTATACAGTAGTCCCTCGCTACTTTGCAGTTCAACTTTCATGGACTCACTCTTTCGCGGTTTTTCAATGATTGCCAACTTAATATTACTCACGTGATTGGGATGGTGTGGGATAAAAAAAAAGTTTACGGAAAAAAAAAATACTCAGACAGGAGTTGCTATTTTGTAGTTTTCTTTCAATAAGCCAGTCAAAAAGAACTACACTACAGTACTTCCAGCCGCTAATTTCTGATGAAATGGAGGGAAAGTTTTGAAACGCAAATCTACGGTATCTATTAAGCTCACAGAACTGGTAGGAAAGTCGCAAATAATCCTCAAGCTTCCTGAAGCTCAACTATCACGTGCACATCAGCCTGGATGGGAGGTGGGCTTCGTCACTGCAGGGTAGGTCTGCTGAACTGGAACCGAACCCGTCTGGAACTGAGCTACTGATCTGCAGAGCTGGTGAGTAAAATTTTGCAGTACTGTCCAGTACATATCCGTATGTTGTTAAAATTACTTAGGTTTAAGAGCTTAGAACATTGCAAGAATGTGGGAATGGTTTATAAAGCCTTAAAAAACAACAAAAAAACAACAACAATAACAATAACAATAATAATAATATATATACTGTATACAGTATATATATACTGTATACAG
>JBBPBX010013229.1:22638-36974 GCA_038048925.1 Garcialebias charrua | reverse complement strand
ATGTACTTGTTAATCGTGTGTTTGGTGGGAATATTAATCATTTTCACATCATGAACAGTTAATAGTAATAATAATAATAATAATAATAATAATAATAATAATAATAATGAATTCAATTTATAACGCACCTTTCATTAATGGAAATCTCAAAGTGCTACAAAGTGCAACAGAATTAAATGTCGATAAAACAAATAATAAAACAGTTAAAATCAACAACAGTATCAACTAAGATCAAAAGTAGAATCATGAGGAGGAAGAGTATGCTCGGTTAAAAAGAAAGGTCTTCAAGCCGCTCTTAAAGTCAACCACAGACTGTGGGGCTTCAGTTTCTCAGAAGCACCTGTAAGTGTCGCCAAAGGAACAAGAACCACAGAAACGTGCGTACGCAAGCAGGGGAGCTGGCGTGGAAATGTACGTGGATGCGCAGATATTCACGTTCATTTCAGTTTTGATACATACGGGGTTTTGCGTGGAAAGTGACGTGCGCAATGTTTTTGTGCGCACGCACGGTTGATACATGAGGCCCCAGGTCCTTTAAGTGGGAGAAACAGCAGTGAAGGCTACCTATGGGACATATCTGGTTGCCATAGACTGAGGAAGTCCTCTGGATGAAGGACAAAATGTTTCTCATGTAAAGAAAATGGTCCAGATGACACAGTCAATTTTCTCAAAACTGTAATTTATGGAAGTTGAAAAAAAAAGTCAATTACTGTAATTGTATCTTGAATTAAAAACACCCCATGTTTAAAAGTATAAAATTGTACTAACAACATTAAAGAACAGGTTTTAAATATTTATGTTACACAAATATTTCAGTTGCATGAAAGAGACAAATTAAAGAAAATTAATTAATAAACAACAGTGATGGACTTGCGACCCGTCCAGGGTGTACCCCGCCCCTCGCACTGTACCCGTTTACGCATTGGCCAGCCCTCCCCGGCTCTCCCCGCTTCTAACCCGGGTTCGGCGTGTTCGCATTTACCTTTTCCGCCCGGGATCCACCGTTGTTCTAGAATAGAAGAATAGAATATATCTTTATATATCTGGAACCATCTCCACCGTGGTTCTATCGGGCCGGGCCCCACGGACCCAGTTTCACGTCATGTACTGCTCACATTTGATTCGTTGTTTGCAGCAGGGGCGGGACTCATTCAAACAACCTCAGCGCGAGGGTTGAATTTCATTCAAATTTAACTACAGAAACCCCTAAAACAATTGTTAGCTGAATTAGTTTTTCTGAGTTAAATTTTTGTTAATAACTGATCACAAATCAGCTTATGTTACAACGTAAATAACAACGAAGCGCGCACCCATTTCCGCCTTTCAGCGCGACTTGAATGTCATTAAACAATAACTAAAACAATAACTAATATTGTCTAACTGTTGCGCGCAGCCAGGGTTTTAAAATATAACTAATAATCTCTAACTTCTACGTGCAGCTAAAATGTTAAGAGGAGTGATTCCTATATGGGTAAGGTGGACACCTGAAAATCCAGTCCGCTGTGTAGCTCAAAGCGTTAGTGCACTGTCGTTTTGACCCGGAGAAGCGGGTTCGCTTCCCGCCTGGTACAAAGTTATTTTACTTTTTTTTTAATTCACATTTTCTTTTAAATAAAAAGGAGTTTGTTTGGTTAACAAACTCCTTTTTATTTACTCCAATAAAAAAAAAAAAGTAAAATAACTTTGTCCCAGGCGGGAAGCGAACCCGCTTCGCCGGGTCAAAATAGCAGTGCACTAACGCTTTGAGCTACACAGCGGACTGGGTTGTCAGGTGTCCACCTTACCCATATAGGAATCACTCCTCTTAACATTTTAGCTGCACGTAGAAGTTAGAGATTATTAGTTATATTTTAAAACCCTGGCTGCGCGCAACAGTTAGACAATATTAGTTATTGTTTAATGACATTCAGGTCGCGCGGAAAGGCGGAAATGGGTGCGCGCTTCGTGTTATTTACGTTGTAACATAAGCTGATTTGTAATCAGTAATTAACAAATATTAAACTCAGAACCACTAATATATATACTCAGCAAACAAATACTTGTTAGCGGCGTGTCCTCTCTTAAAACACTGTAAGCGCGCACACAAGAACACTCCACCCACTTCAAGGCTTGCTCTCCGGACAGTGCGTAATGAACGAGGACGGGCCAGGGCTGGCTCTGGGCCAACCAGAGACGAGCCGAACTGGGGAGGGCCGGTAAATGCGAAAACGGCTTGTGATTGCTGGATATGGGCACCGGCGACCCCCGTGACCCAAAATGGAAGAAGCAGGTAAAGATAATGGATGGATGGATGGATGGATAATTAATAAACATGAGGGTTATGAGGGGGTCCCTGAGATTTTTTCTCCCCTGTAAGTGGTCCCTGAACCCAAACCTTTTGAGAACCTTTCTACCTTATAATGTTTTGCTAGTTTTTTGATACTTTGTTTAAAAAAAAAAATATATATATATATATATATATATATTTTGTTTTTTTCCTTCTCTTTTTTGTTTTTTATATTGTTTATTGTTGGTTTGTTTATTGTTTAAGGAAATTCTACCATTGCTGTTCATTGTTCTTTAGTTTTAGCAGGTCGCTTTCGTAAATGAGCCCATGAGGTTCAAAAGATTTACCTGACTAAATAAAGGTTGAATGAATGAATGAATGAGAACCCTTGACCTAAAGGACATGGTCATTCAATTCAAACTTTACAAACCCAACTTGTAACCCTCCCAAAGAGGCCATTCTTGTTCAGGCTGGTCCGAAACCTCTTAAATCCTGTAAAAGTATCAAGGGTGGACTTAGTTTTTCACTCGAGTCACATATATTATATTTAGTT
This sequence comes from Garcialebias charrua, assembly GCA_038048925.1. Classification (NCBI taxonomy): domain Eukaryota; kingdom Metazoa; phylum Chordata; class Actinopteri; order Cyprinodontiformes; family Rivulidae; genus Garcialebias; species Garcialebias charrua. The sequence continues at coordinate 34,155 of JBBPBX010013229.1, read as the reverse complement.
TTATTTACTGAATTGAATCTGTTGTGTATTTTTGTTTAGTTGAGGTTGGATATAAAGAAAATGTTTTTTCACTGTGTTCGGATCCAGAAAATCCTGGACTTAAAGGGCGGACGGTCTTTCTCCATGACTGTATGTTTCTGAAGCCATAACCAGCTGCGGAACAGACAAAACGTCAGATTTACAGACAGGCTACCCCTTAATGTTTGCTAAAGAACCCCTTTATCATTTGACAGACAGCGCAGAGGCAGCACTTACAGATGACAGGCTGAGAAGAAGATGGTGAGAAGCAGCAGCTAAAGAAAAGTTGCACAAGATGGAGCGATAGCACCAGAGAGAAGGGGAGAATGCAGCCTTTGCATCGTTCATTGCAGACGTTTATTTGCTTGGCAAGTGAAGAGAATAGGGGAGTGTGTGTGTGTGTGTGTGTGCTCAGCGACAGTGAGCCGATGCTGTTAGATCTAGAAAACTGTTTGTGGTGTAGGAAGCAGAGCCCTCTGGTTAGCAATATTAAGCAGCCGAGGATACGGCGGGAAAGAAGTCCGTTTCCTTGTGAAGCTCTTGGCTCGGTGGCTGCACGGTCTGACGCTCACCTCATCACCTAGCCTACACCGAGCATCTAGACCGTCAGAAGATGATGGAATCACCATGAGCTGCTGACAACAACTACAAACTGAAACGGGACGTGGTCGTTTAAATCTGCATTAATCTTCACAAGTGCATCATGGGCTGAGTTCCATTATCTTCTGGGTGTGCTAGAAACCAACAGAAATGTACCTGAGGTGTGGACTGCTCACAGACGGTCCAGGCTGTGACAGACTACATTTGCCCCGTTGCTGTTTGCAATGAACAGGTGGGGGGGAGGGAGGGGTGAAAGAAAGAAAGTATGTTTCAGTCCAGGCAAATCAACACAAAGCTACTGATGAAAACCCAAAAATGAGAGAAGAGCAGCAAAAACAAACAAAAAAAACCACATGTGAAGGTGACAGATTTTTACTAAAAGGGAATCTGGCGTTTCAAAGTGTAAATATGAGGCGTTCAATGACACAACTGCAGATAGAAAACTACAAATCAGGCATGGACTCAACTGGTAACAGACTTTTAGTAACAACAAAATGCTTACCGACACGGATCGGATCAATTCTAACAGAATTCTGCAATCTCATTCAAAACTAATACTGTATAGCATGGTGGTTAGCAATCCTAAAATGTTTTTGATAGGTTTATTAGTTCCATTACTGCCAGAATTCCCAACAACAATATTATAGAGGAAAGGGGAGAAATCAGAGCAAAATCTCAATTAAGAAAAAGGTTCAAGTTTCAATAAATTAGAGGAGCAGGAAGAGAAGTCTAAGAACAGGATGGAAAAAAAAAAATCCCAGTTCATCTGGGAATAAACAACAGGCAAGAAGGTGGGAGAAAAGTTCAGAGTCCAGTTGGGGTCATGTCTATGAGAGGGCGTGGAAAAGGTTAAAATGATCAGAATGCAGGGGGTGGTTCTGGAGGTCAACGGGGCTTTCGGGGCAGGTGTTACTGCACAAAGCTTAGAGCGGTTAATAAACTTCTCACGAGCAGAATCAAACATTACCGATCGCTGGCGACTCGGCGTACTCCTTCCCGACACCGGACTGAGAGAACCAGACGTGTCCAGCTCGTCAGCAGACGACCAAGAAGACAGATCCTGAAGACAAAAACATTCACTCAAACATGGCCGCCACATGGTGGTGAGTTGGATCAGGTGGCAGAGAAGATGCCAGACAGACCCGGTAGACCCAAAAATGTACTGAAGGTTTGCAGGAATGCTTAGCACTACGCCTCTTTAGCATAAAGAAATTAAAAATGTATAAAATGTAAAAATATGACAGGCTGGATGTGATGCATATTGGCCGCTGCCTTTGATGCAACAGTTTTAGACCAAGTCTTTGTTATTGATGAGAAATGACACAGTTTTAATCAAATGTTAACAATAATGCTGTGTTGGAGATGGCTCTAAGCTACTACCACAACAAACCTGAGCTCATTACAGAACAATTAACAGTTATTTTTTGTGTTGGCTAATGCTGGTTTTAAACTGGACTGGTTCTAAAAGTTATGCAGCTGAAGATGCAACATCTAGTGATTATTTTCTGAAAGTTCAATCCATCCAGTGGTTCATGAGAAGTTTTCACAACAGACACAGTTGACTTCTAACAGAATAGTTAAAGGTTGGCTGACATGATTTTTGAACTTTTCATAAAATGGCACAACATATATATCTTTTATCATTCAGATATGTTTGTTGATGCAAACAAAATGATAATTTAATGAAAATTTGTTTAAAAAGTGAGTTTAAAATTTGCGCTGTGTTTTTTCACGGGACATCCGGGTACTTCCGCTTGCTACTTTTGTGACGTCAGGGCAGGAATTTCAGTCTGCGGCTGCGTATAGAACGCAGATTCATTTTCTGCACGTTCGCCTATATATATATATATTTTTTGTATAACTTGGAAAAATGCCGTTACGTTATGTTGCATTTGGGTGTTCTAATATCATCAGTGAACAAGTGAGCCTTTTCACTTTCCCAAAAGATGAAATACTCCGTCAAGTATGGACTAAACAAAGCTGCCCCCCTCGCTCCACCTGAACGGTGAGGCAGAAACTTCTGTTTCTTGTTCAACCCCCTGAACTAACTTCTGCTTCCCAAACTGAAGACAAATCGCTCAAATCTAATCTTAGATTGCTAAATTCGTCGGTTTCTATATTGTGCACTATTATTATGTAAAAGGGGCGTTCTAGGAGACATTCCTGCGCTGACGTCACAAAATTAGCAAGCGGAAGTACCTGGATGTCCCGTGAAGAAACACAGCGCAAATTTTAAACTCACTTTTTAAACGAATTTTCATTAAATTATCATTTTGTTTGCAACAACAAACATAGTTGAATGATAAAAGATAAATATGTTGAGACATTTTATGCAAAGTTCAAAGCAACAAACGAAGGTCTTGTGCATTCTGTCAGTTTGTAAATATGTTTCAGCTACTTCTGCACCAAAGCTCAAAATCTGAAAATGTGACTGAGTTGTAGCCATTTTATGTTTTGTGAGATCAGCTGTCTGTGGCAGCCATCTTGATTTGGGTTGACTCCAAAAGGCAATCAGCTGTAGATGAACGTCTAATAAATAAAACATTTTTGATAATTTTATTCAACCTCAATCAGGACTGTACATGTTAACAGTGGGGGGGACATGGAAGGGCAAAGACTCCACCTGTTGACTGCTCGTGATGTCCAGAAGTTTAGCCAGCTCTCGCAGGTCTCGGGTCACTTCTTTTAGCAGCAGTCTGAGGCGGTTCCCGATGACGTGAACCTTCTCTTTGGCCTCCAGGCAGTCACTGCCCTGAGAGTTGACGAGCAGCTGGAGGGACATGTCCTGTAGTGAGGCCACTTTAAGCTGAGAGTCCAACAACTCCTGACGGATTTGCTGTTAAAAAAAAATAAAGTAAAAGAACAAAACCTTCTGGTGTTATTATCTTACAGTATCCACTTTTCCATAAATCTTTAAGCCAACAACTGGTTTGTTTTAACAATAAGAATGTGACTAATTGGATACCGTCAGCGTCTTATGATGCTCATGGAGAGTAACAGTGTCTTGGATTGGATCGATGGGAACCACCTCGTTCCTTCTACGGTCAATGTTTTCCAACCAGAGCAGCAGACCGTGACTCATTTCATGAAACTCCTGTTCAAAAGGGAAATTTTCATTTATATATACCTGTTTATACATATTTATTTCACAATGTAAGGATAAAGACTCACTTGGCACTGCATGAGAGCTTCCTGTAACGAAGACCTCCACTTCTCCAAAGAGCTGCCCAGCTTGTCCCAGAGGTTGTTCATGTCTTTCAGTCTGGGCTGCAGCTGTCTGGTGTCTTCTCCATCCGACTGCAGAAACTCAGCACTGCACAAGTTGATGGAAAGTGCAATGGCTTTGCGCTTGTCGTACGCTTTCTGCAATTCCTGCAGTCAAACAGTCAAAATAAATAAATTAGTTAATTAATAAACAAGATTTCATGAAATCTGACTAGACAAAACAAAGGGAGAAGCAATGCAAAGCTGATGTGTGTAAAGCAGTAAAGATGTAATTTGGGAATCAAATATTTACAATTTAATGCATACTTTAAAGTTAACATTATCCGGTAGCTATTAACATTAATATTAACTAAAATCACAGAAAAATCAAAACAAATGCCAAATGCTAGTTTTGTAGTTTTTTTTAAATTAGACAACAACTCTTTCAGAATCAGAGTCAGAAAAACAAACTCTAGCTGGCAGGATGAAAAAGGCCAAAGCAAAGCCGGATTTGCCAACAGATGATTTAACACTAGGATGACTGAATTTTCAAGATCCTGAGGACAAACCCCCCTCCTTCTTCTCAAACATTAGTGGGCCATTAACTGCCTTTTGTTATAAATATGCGTGTACACAACTCAGACACCCCCACCACACCAGACTGCATTCCAATGTTTCCACCAGGTAAGTAAGACTCTGCTTGCACTTCCCCCCTTAGGCCCTGTTTACACGGACACTGTGTGGGGGAAACGCAACTTTTGGGTATGTTAATTAGGTTGAAAGTTTTGCGTTGACATGGGCGAATTCTGTGGATACGACTCTCTCCCCCCCACCCCCCGTACTCATGAATTTACTGTAGTTACCATGCTGGGCCTGTAGATGGCGCTGTGATCTTTGGAACCTTCACTACTGCGCATGCGCCACCCACTGCTGCTTGAGGTAAACAAAGCACACGAGGCAGCCTGTTTTCCTCTCTGGCTAAAAGTTCAGCTACTACAAGTTGTTGTCAACAAGTTAACAACAAGTTAAAGCTGGAATTTGGATAAGAGTCAACAGATCTGACACCAAGTGGACCGCTTCATCTGCACACCAGTTGCTGACTGGACGTCTGGACCGGAACCGAGTCAACATGTCTGACTTTAGTCCGTGAGAATCAGCTGATTTACAGCAGCGCTACAAGGTAAACCATGTTCTTAATACAATGTGTCCTGGTGTTTAGTTCGATCACAGAACAACCAACTGAGGTTTTATTTTTATTTTTTTCCTGCGAGGTCGAAGCTGTTCCACGAAGCGGACCGGTTCGGATCTGGGTCCAGTTTCCACCAGGATGAAAACAACAGAGTCCAGTTCATTAAAGTTCGGTTAACGTGTTTTTAAAAGTGTTCAATTTAATTCTCAGTGTTTGTGACATGAGTTTGTGGTGTTGAATAAATAAATAAATTAAAAATCAACCTGGTGTCTTCATTTTCAACATGCAGCATGTTAGGCATGACGTAACGAGTCCAGATAGCTTCATTTAGCTCAGATAAATGTAAATATCTCCCACGCTAACATAAATACTGTTTATTATTGTTAAACTGTTAATATATAGCACATTTAGTATGTTATAGTGCAGCGTGACACGTGAAATGTCCGACTGCCTCGTTAACAGACAACTGGATCCAGGCAGCTGGCTCTCTTCCAACACAGATGCAGGTAAGGTGTAGAATAATTAAATATGAGAATCAAAATATATTCCATCAGCTATAGTTCAGAAAGTGGTGCGTGTGTCCACTGTCCAGTCCACCGCCATTGTTAAAATGCCGGCTGTCTGCGCGTGCGTGCTGCGTGCATGTGTTCAAACAAAAGCTCCACGGGAGATGTTTACATTATCAACGGGGGGTCAGCGAAAAACTTCCACCTTGAGAGCAGGGTCAGAAAAGTATCGGTGTCATCGAGGGGGGCCAGCAGCGTCGTGTAGGCGATAAGCAAAGTCGCAAAGAGAAAGTAGCGGTTACACTCAAAATACGCGCCGTGTAAACTGGCCCTTAGTCAGAAGAGAGGCCCTGACCTGAATTCACACATAACAGACCCTGAAGTTATCTCACAGTTGAACAATTTGGGACATCCACTGAACGGAAAGCTTTGTCTGCTCCAGAACAATTGTATGCATAACATTGTCTTATTCTGCTATGTTGGTAATCCTGTAACCCTGATGTTCTGTCAAATTAATTATTTTGCTTACAAGTACTGTCTCTCTCCTTGTCCTTGGCACATGTATATACGGTGTGTGCCGGCACATGCAGGTGGCCCATTGCTGTGTTCTACAACATGCTTGACCTATTGTTGTCCATCACCTGATGGACCAACACAGGTTACATGACCTGGGGTCAACTGACAAAATGACACAGGTCACACGACATGAAGTCAACTGACGGACCGACACTGGTCACACGACATGAGGTGAACTGACGGACCGACACAGGTCACACGGCATGAGGTCAACTGACGTACCGACATAGGTCACATGACCTGAGGTCAACTGACGGACCGACACAGGTCACATGACCTGAGGTCAACTGACGGACCAACACAGGTCACATGACCTGAGGTCAAGTGACGGACCAACACAGGTCACACGACATGAAGTCAACTGACGGACTAACAAAGGTCACATGACATGAGGTCAAGTGACGGACCAACACAGGTCACATGACCTGAGGTCAACTGACAAAACGACACAGGTCACACGACATGAAGTCAACTGACGGACCGACACTGGTCACACGACATGAGGTCAACTGACGGACCGACACAGGGCACATGACCTGAGGTCAACTGACGGACCGACACAGGTCACATGACCTGAGGTCAACTGACGGACCGACACAGGTCACATGACCTGAGGTCATGTGATGGACCAACACAGGTCACATGACCTGAGGTCAACTGACACAACGACACAGATCACATGACATGAAGTCAACTGACGGACCAACACAGGTCACATGACCTGAGGTCAACTGACAAAACAACACAGGTCATACAACATGAGGTCAATTGACGTACCGACATAGGTCACATGGCATGAGGTCAAGTGATGGACCGATACAGGTCACATGACCTGAGGTCAAGTGACGGACCGACACAGGTCACATGACCTGAGGTCAAGTGACGGACCAACACAGGTCACATGACCTGAGGTCAACTGACAAAACGACACAGGTCACACGACATGAAGTCAACTGACGGACCGACACAGGTCACATGACCTGAGGTCATGTGATGGACCAACACAGGTCACATGACCTGAGGTCAACTGACACAATGACACAGGTCACATGACATGAAGTCAACTGACGGACCAACACAGGTCACATGACCTGAGGTCAACTGACAAAACAACACAGGTCATACAACATGAGGTCAATTGACGTACCGACATAGGTCACATGGCATGAGGTCAAGTGACGGACCGATACAGGTCACATGACCTGAGGTCAAGTGACGGACCAACACAGGTCACATGACCTGAGGTCAACTGACAAAATGACACAGGTCACACGACATGAAGTCAACTGACGGACCGACATAGGTCACACGACCTGAGGTCAACTGATGGACCGACATAGGTCACATGACCTAAGGTCAACTGACGGACTGACACAGGTCACATGACCTGAGGTCAACTGACACAACAACACAGGTCACATGACATGAAGTCAACTTATGGACCGACACAGGTCACACGGCATGAGGTCAACTAACGTACCAACACAGGTCACATGACCTGAGGTCAACTGACACAACGACACAGGTCACATGACATGAAGTCAACATAGGGACCGACACAGGTCACATGACCTGAGGTCAAGTGACGGACCAACGCAGGTCACATGACCTGAGGTCAACTGACAAACCGACACAGGTCACACGACATGAAGTCAACTGACAGACCGACACAAGTCACATGACCTGAGGTCAATTGATGGACCGACATAGGTCACATGACCTGAGGTCAACTGACGGACCGACACAGGTCATATGACCTGAGGTCAAGTGACAAAACGACATAGGTCACACGACATGAAGTCAACTTACATACCGGTATAATGGACCAGATTGCACATTTATATACGGTGCGGCCCATTGCCGTGTTCTACAACATGCTTGACCTGGCAGCGATAAATGCTTATGGGTTATACAAGCCTGCACTGGTTCCAAGGATTTTGGACTGAGGGGTGGGGGGTGTAGGTGTAGAATTAATGGGTCATTAGCAGGGTCATTAGCATGTGAATCGACATTATATAGCCCACTGAAAGGGACCGGGGGATTTAGAAGCCAAGTTCACCTGCGCAAAAAAGCGCAGCCTTAGTCAAAGTAGTGTTAAATAACAAGAAGCAGTCGATGTGCACCGTCACTGAGAGATTTGAATAATGGATGTTTGTAGTTTTTGAGATGTGTGTTTTTCTAGACTGGAATTAAACAGGAAATGCAAATAAACTAATGTTCTTGGTTCAATATTTTAAAGTGGATAGGAGTTGCACTGTGTAGAAGAACAGAGATAGTTTTATTTTTCTTGTCTGAGGCAGCGCAGAGTGATGGATCCTGGAGAGGAGGAGGAGCCATTTTATCCACAACCAGGTGCAATGGCAGAGCTAAGGCCACCATTGGTCATTCATCTTTGGCCACTGAGATTTTAAAGATTAAAAGTTGGGCTCATTCTTCTAATTTGAACTAAACATCATCTTAGTTCAGGGGGCTCCTGCTCAGTGGGCAACTCTGGCTGAGAGGTTGTAGCAGTCGTCCTCCAATCACAGAGTAAGAGATTTGATTTCTCCAGTCGACATGTCGAAGTATCTTTGGGCAAGACACTGAACACTTCACTGCCTTCGATGTGTCCCATTGGTGTACGGATGTGATTTAAAGGTCTGTATGAACTGATTTGTTTAGATTTTCTTTGTAGAGATGTAGTAGAGTGCTGTACGAATGTGTGTGTGTGGAGGTAAATGAGGCACAGGTTGTGTTGTAAAGAGCTTTGAGTATCTTGATTAGATAGAAAGGAGCTAAATAAGTACAGTCCATTTACTGTTTCAGAATCTGGTGATCTACTGGGATTTTCACACACAACCCACTATAGGGTTTGTAAAGAATAGTGAAAAAAGGTTTGCAGAATACCATCTTTGAACTTTACTGTAATCTAAACAACAACATTAACCTTAAGTTTCTTAATGCGAAGCTCAATGGTCTGGATGTCCGTGCTGACGTCCAGGCTCTGCTGCTGCCCCAGATCTTCCTCTGTCTCTCCTAACCAAGTCCAGATGTTGTTCAGGTCAGAGGTCAGCTGCTGCCACTGCTGCTCGCTCTCCTTTGTGCGTATCTCTTTACTGAGGTCCTGAGCCTGCAGGAGCTCCCAGCGCTCGATCACACCTGGAAGGCAAGAAGTTAACAATAATTAAATTATAGTTAAGCTTTCCTAATCAGTAACAAGCCAATGATATACCTTTTGTTTGTGTTACATAGCTTGTGTGAGCAAGGTTTGCAACCCTCACTAAATTGTTATAACCTGTTCTAAGGAAGCCACAAAATCCAACTATGAACCAGAAATAAACATTTTGTGGGCTTTTATTTAAATATCTAGCACTGGTTAATGAATCAGGGCAGGACAGCCTTTGATGTGTTGTTACCTGACGTCTGGGACTCTGAGCTGCTAGGATCGGCCAGTCCTGATACATCCTCTTCCTCCTTCAGCTCAGAGCCCACCCTCCTGACTGTGTCAATGCTACCGCGACACTCACCCAGCAATCGCAACTACAGAAGAAAAAACAAATGCAAATTGGGTTGAGTAGGCAGTTGTTATAACATTAACTATTTGTTATACATAACCATTATACTGTACTAATGACTTTCACATGACATCCATATAGGAACTTGTTCTCTTTTTACCCACTGATTTTCAGGTAATACAACATTTTTCATCTGTGATTTCAATGCAGTATTGATGTAACACATAATCACAAAGAGTTGGACAGTCTTTCAATTGGCTGGTGCTCTTGCTTCCTGGTTGAAATGACAGAAGCTAGTTTGAAGAGTGTAATTCTGAAGAGACATTTTTCTTGTATACGACTTCAACAGGTTTTTTCAGGTCCTCAGGAAGCAACTAGCAAGAATCCGATGAAAATAATGAGTGATCGCTTTTTTTTAAACGTGAGATCATAGGTTTTAGCTGATATAACGGATATGAGAATCTGCAGAGGTTAGCACAACATCAAACAATCATGTTGGGAAAGCAGAATGAAATATTCGAAACCACTTGACTGAACTATAAGAGAAGCTGGACCTGTAAAATGTACATGTTTTTTTTTACAGTGTTGTGCACAATATAAAATCATGTATAAAGTTAATTTGATCTCACGTGTGTTCATGCATCACTATGTATATCAGAAACTTTCATGGCATTTGTTTCTTTGAGGAATTTCCTCAAAAAGGGAGGATTGAAGTAGAAAAGTTGTTTGTTCAGAAGGCTCCGCAAGCTTTTGGATCTTTAAAAATGTCCCTTTTCCCACTGGATTTAGTCTACATTTCCTTAACAAATGATCTACTTAATTTTAATAAATAGCATGGCAATATACTTTGGAAAAAAGACATTAATCTAAACTGCTTCAACTTTCAGGGAAGTATTTTTTTTACAGTCTCAGATCCTTCCGTTGGACATGAGCAGCTGCCAGTGTCGCTCCATTCTGCCTGGCAAGAACGGCATTAGAGTTTTAATGTGTGATTAGTGTCAGATATCTAGCTGCTGCAATCTGGGCCTCCACTGTGGGAAAAACGTCCTGCTGGTTACACCTGATCCACGGCTCAGTTTAGAGTTTCCTCCTGTCCAAAGAGGAACAGGAGAATCTTGTACACATCAAACCTACCTTAGGAAAAAACCAAGAAAAGCTTTGCCTTTCATTTGGAGTCTCCAAGAAGCGTACACAAGACGTGTTTACTTGAAGATATCTCTTAAGCGTCAAGTTCTTCATTTTCATACAGACAGCATTGTTAGTATGACACTTTAGAAGGAGTGAAACTGAAGAAGCAGGCTGTTCGGTTGAGTTGGTGCATTAGGGTCAGGTAAGGTGAACTCCTACACCCAGTTTCAAGTTTATCACAAAATTAAGAATTAACATTTAATGTTCTACATTTTCAAAGAAACTACTACATTTATTTCGGCCGGCACTGTGCTTCCTTTGCTTTTAAATGTTGCATCTCGCTGCCTATATTCATATTTTAAACTATGTTCTGTCTGACAATGACTGAAATATTCTGGTTCTGCTTATGTGCAATATCGAATTTACTGGAGTTGGCTTTTTCACTCTTTGTATTTTGCAAGACAGACTCAGTCCCCCCTCCAGAGTCTCCCACAAAGTGATGGGCTGAGTCGATTGCAGCATTGTGGACAATGTGCAAGAGCCCTGGAAAATGATTTCTACCTAATCACCTACCAAGTTGCACAATGGATTTTGACAGAACTCGGCGTGATGAAAGCAGAAACACATGCAGAACAAAATGTGGTTGTAGCATGATGCAAGCACACATCCAGTTGGATGTTTGAACCCGTTTCTTCTGTTTTAGTGTTTCTCCTCCTTGCAGCCTCTGGCACTGCAGCCTGTGAATGATGCCCCTCACCGCAGCAGAGAGCAGCGGGTAGACAGCAGTCTGTGTGACGGCTGT
>JBBPBX010013229.1:0-12812 GCA_038048925.1 Garcialebias charrua | reverse complement strand
ATATATACTGTTTTTTTTTTTGTTTTTTTTTACAGAATAAATACACTGAATGTGTGTTCTGGTTTAGGTCTGCAGCAGCTCAATGTAAAAACACCTGAAAAGCTGAAGGAGACGTAGGCTGAAACGACTAAATGTTTCATGATCTGCTGGAGTAATCTCTGCAGGGATCTAGTTGAACATGCTGAATCACCTGCTGCAGGTCGAGCATCCTTTGAATCTCCTGGAAGTCACATGACTCGTAGGCAACGGGCTTGGACAGTTCGGTCTCAACGTGGGCGAGCCAAGAGCGCAGGCTGCTCATGTTTTTATCCAGCTGCTGCACGGCCACTAGAGTTTCTCTCAGCTTCTTCGCTCTGTTTACAGAATTAAAAAGATTAAATCAAAACTAGAGAAACTGCATCTCCTATAAAAATACAGAGTGGATGATGAGAGCTGAACGACTGCTGAAACTCGCTGAAGAAGCTAAAACAGAAAAGTTTCAAGTTAAAAGAAGCAGAACAGGACTAAATTCGGTAAAATTGTAGCTAAAAGCTAAAACTTGCAACACTGTCACTATAAGCTAAAATAACAAAACAGTGGCTAAAAGCTCAAAATAGGGAGAAAAAAATAGCCAAGATAAAAACAGTCAAATTAAAAATGATGAAGCAGATGTCAAACAGAGAAATGCTTTTAAACATTTCTACTTCATGGGGAATTTTACTGTAAATTTAGCTGAAAGTTTTGATCTATAAATTGCTAAAATAGCTCAAAGTATATTGAACTCAACACGGGAAAACAGTAAATTCAGACTCAGGACTCAAATAAGTAAATATCTCATCAGGAGTAAAATGAAACAAAACAGTAATAAACAAGTTTTCATGCTCTCACCGGGCTCCAATAAGGTCCAGCAGATGTTGCCAGCGGTCGTTGACTTTGGAGAGCTTCTGTTCGATGTCAGCGGCTTTGCTCGGGTTGCTGGCTCTGGCAAGGCGCTCTCCGAGCCGATGCAAATTCTGCTTGTTCTCCTCTGCCACCGTTATCTCCTCCTGGTAGTCCTGAGATTTCATTTAAAAACAATGTCTGAATTTGACACAGCTACAAAGCTACAGCTGTAAAGTCGACAAATTGTGACAAAAAGGTAACAGGTTCAACAGCTCAGTCTCAAAGTCGGTGAGCCCAGAGTGCAGTGAATAAAATGCATCAACAAGCGCTACGTCACTAATCACAGAGGGATTTGAACAGTGAATGTTTGTGGTTTGGAAGATGAGTGTTTTTCTGGACTAGAATTGAACAGGAAGTACAAGTCAACCTTAGTGTTTTTGGTGCCAGATATTCAAGAGGGTAGGAGTTACTGTGTGTATAAATATGTACTTTTATTTATTTTTTTGTATATTTTGCTTTGCTGAAGCAGCTCAGAGTGACGGATTCTGGAGAGTGGAGGGAGCAACTGTATCCATCCCCAGGCGCAGTGGAGGAGCCACCACAACCATTGGAAGAAACTCCCATTTTAAACAATATAAAAACTAGAAAGTCTAGTTTCCTCAAATATTAAGGGTTGTTGGTTTATTTATGGTGGCCATCTTGGATTTTGACGTGGTAACCCAATTTTTGAAAGGAAGTTTCTTATGACTAGATGCGTTTGTAGTTTATTCTGAGCACCTTCGTCTTAACCTTGTTGATCCTCGGATCGCTCTTGGCTGATGTTTCTGATAGTTTGGTTGGTTTTTCTTGCATTTGATGATGGCTATGTGACAACAAGGCTAAGTTGTCTGCATAATAAAGGTGATCTAGCTGCACCCATGGTGTCCACTGGATCCCTTTGTGACCTCCTTGGTTACTGATATGATCAGGTCAATGGCCAATAGGAAAATGAAATATGATATACTGGTGTGGAATTTGTCACAGTCAGTTTTTGTGGACTACGGGAAGGCATTTTTTCATTTAACCTTTAATTTTACAGATTAGTTCCCATTGAGCCTCAAGGACTCATTTACAAGAGACTTGCATTTGATTGTGTTGAGCATGAGACTCTACAGAAGTTTGATTTTATGGATTTCCAGATAAATTTGTGACCTTCATTAAGGCCAGCTACGAGGGAATGACTTGTCGAGTTGCGCATGAGGGTCAGAACCTTTTAAAGTTAGAACTGGAGTACAACAGGAGTTAACAATCTGATGTTCATTTTAACTGTAGAGGACATAAATGTTGCACTTCTGGCTGACAGTTAACTGAAACGCTCAGCCTCTGTCACCGTGAAGACCTCACCACACAGATCCTCCTTCGTGACACTGAAAACTCTGACCTTTAATTCACCACAGATGACTAAGCAGGACACCTAGCTTCAGAACATTCTGCAAGTTTTATGACGTTGTAGTCATCCATGGCAAACAATAATAATAAAAAGTAGATGTAATAAGTGACAAGCTGCAAACTGCCAGAGACGTCTGCTCGAGCACACCTACCTTGCGGAGCTTTTCGATCATCTCCTCGATGCTGATGTCTCCATTCTGGGACACCTTGCTCTCCATTCTGGTGAGCCACTCACAGAGTTCCTTGTACTTGTCGTTGAAGACAGTCCACTTGTTCAGTTTGTCACCCACCTGCTGTCTGCGCAGTGACAGCTGAGGAAACACACATGCAGTGTTAACCTACTCTCCATGGAAAAACAATGAAAACAATCAATTTACGTTCGTCTCTGGAAGGAAAAAAAAACAAAAACGCACAAAACTTCAAAAAGTTTAGAAAAGGAAGCCGTGCAGCGATCACTGAAATGTGACTGCTTCATTTGCATTACTCAACGTGTGCGCTTCTGTTTCCTGTTTGTGTTTTATCTGCTCAGCACAGGATGCAACCATGAAAAAATTAAATCTTGAGGTTTCAGCAGCGTTCTGCAGTGAATGATGCACAATGAGAAACAAGCAGTAAACCTCTTAAAATACATGTTGAAAAGCCACATTGAGGATAATTATACAGTTTCTTCCATGTCTTATAAATGTGATAAAGGCAGAAAGTGGGCCATAATGTTTTTTTCTTGTCCTTGTGTGTTTGTCTATTTTCTGTTAGCAAAATATCTCATGAACCAGTGAACAAAATGTAATGAAAATCACAGAAACTAATCATTGAATGTACAAAGTACGTCTACAACTGATTAACTTTTCTAGTCAATCAAATTTAGGATGGTCGCCAAAGCTAATCAAAATGATCAAACACAAACATGACAATAAAACTGTGAATTTGACATATATATACTTAAACTTCATTGTTATAGCAGCTGAACATGATTCCCAACATAAACTCTAAGCGCTAACTGTTGAATACTGTAATCTGATTCTGGGAATAATGCTGAAGACAATGTTAGTCTGTTAACAAAATATGTTATCAATGACTGAACAAATTTTAATGAAACTTTCAGAATCTTATCATTGGATTAATATCTACAGTTGATATACTACTGGAGTAAAAAAAATCCAATATGGCCACTGGACCTAAAGTTTTATGTAGTATTAGCCAAGAGTCATTCATGACACATCACATTATTGTAGACTATTACATTATTTAAAGAACTGACCAAAACAACTACAGTACTGTATAACTCTGTTATTTCTCCACATAGTTTAAAACTTTGACATATGCATTCTTTCATGCAATGCAAGGCCTTAAATTAGGATAAACTTACATTAATTATTTTTTTTGTTTACTACAATGTGATGCCATCAACACTTTCCTGTATGTTGAGGAGCTGCATAGACTATAATAGTACTGTACTGCAATATTGTTTTTATTAAATATTACTGCAGGATACAGAGTGAAACTAAATTAATTTCATACCAATTCAAGTAACTGCGCAGTTCATTTAGGCAGAATTCAGTGGATTTCACAGAAAAGCAGTTTGGAGAGGGAAGTACCTGGTGGATGATTTCATCCCACTGCTGATGCAGAAGTTCAACCCGTTCCTGCAGAACGGTGAGGTCCTCAGAGCTGATGTAGCGACACAGAGACTCTCTCAGTAAAGTCAAATGAGCCAAATCCCCAGTCCAGCCTTCACACGTGCCCTCCAGATCCTGTTATTGAAAGCCAGTTATTATTATTAAAATCTTCAGTTTAATTCATTCAAGTTTATTTGATCAAGGACAGTACAATACACAATGTTACATGTTAAAAACGAAGCAACCGTTGTCTTGCACAAAGGTTTTCTAGCCACAGGCTAATTTGCAAACCCAGTCCGGTAAATAAGTTACTAACGCCATGTGATGGGAATAAAAAGCTCAACAAATGAGGAATATTAAAAACAACCGTAAAATGATTTTATACTTTTCAAGAGAAGTTCCCCAAGGCCAGTGTTCCCTAAATGCGCTTGGGGGAGGTGGGATGACAGAAAAAAAAAGAAAAAAAAGAATGCTTGGACACTGCTAGTGTAACAGGTTAATTATATTGCTCTAATTCAGGAGTTCCCAACACTGGTCCTTGAGGAACACCATCCTGCATGTTTTAGTGGTTTCTGTGCTCCGACACACCTGATTTTAATAAATGGGTGACTAACAGGCTCCTGAAGAACTTAATGAATTAAATCACTGAATCAGGTGTGTTGGAGCAGGAAAACAACTAAAACATGCAGGATGGTGTTCCTCAAGGACCAGGGTTAGGTATCACTGCTTCAAATTCCACCAAACTGGTTTTGACTTGTTAAGCAAATCAGTATTTTTTTTGTCTTAGTACAGGTAGTCCCCGATTTACGTGCGAGATCCGTTACAACGAGGCGCTCGTAAACCGGAAATCTCGTAATTTGGAACGGCCGCCACGCTTCTCGTAAGTCCGGAATTTCGCTCGTAAATTGGAACGGTTTTGCTAGCGCGACTACGAACACTCGTTTTTCATCGAAAAACTGCTTATGAGTGCATAAAAATGATCGGAAACGTGTGTCCACATGTTTAGCTAACGAACTGTGGTGAAAAAACACAGGAAAACTCAGTATTTTTTGCGTTTTTTCCAATAATTCGCCAGCTCGTAAGTCCGGAACCTCGTAGATCAGAGCGCTCGTAAATCGGGGACTACCTGTACCTGTTTGAGCAGGTACTAAGACAAGTGCAGTAGGACATAACACAGCGTCGTCATGTTATCCCACATGGCACATTCTGAGACGGGCTAGATGCTACTTTGGAGGTACTGGAGGTAAAACGTGTGATGCCTGAGGTCCTGATACAAGACACTTTTGTTTGATTCACGTTTATAAGTTGTATACAGTGTATGTACTTGTGTGGGATTAGGAATGTTGTTGCTTCGACAACAGAACGTTATCTGGCCTATTTGAGCCAAAACATGTTATATTTGAATGTATAGTAAGTTTGCATGTTTGTCACAGTTATGCTACTGCTAGCTTAATTTTGCACCATGTGTTGCACCTTTTATTAGTTTTACAGATTTTTCTTCATTTTGTTTTGTATTTTCTTGTAAATGTAGGTGTCTGGGACCAGAAGTACTGAAAAGAAGTGAGAATTAAATGTCAAACCTTTTTTTTTTCCTCTCAGGGAGTTGGTTGTGTTTTTAATCCCATTTTGTATGGAGGGGCATTTTTTGAAAAAGATTTACTGATAGCAATGTTGAATATTGTCATCCAGTAAAAAACAAAAACAAAAAAACAGATACACTAAAAATAATTACACGGTATAAGTATTTAGTTAATTAAAAGAGGCTGCAGCTCATATTGCAACCTGTACTTTATTGCAGCTTACTTTTATTAGTTCAACTGTTCTAAAAAAAAAAAAAAGTTGGTGTGACATAAACTACAATGGAGTTTGAAAACAAAACGTGTGTACTGAGCAGGGTGTGGAAATGTTCTTATAAATCAAAGGGGCCCAGCAGAAAAAGTTTGGAAACCACTGCCCTAGGCGATGATGCTTTGTACTTGAGCTGTACAAGAGGACCAGGCTGGTACCAGTACCTTGCAGCGCAGCTGCTCCACTTGAAGATCTTCATGGTGGTCAGGAAGAGGTTGAGAGAGCTGTCGTTTAAAGGCTCGCAGTTTTTCCAGCGATCCAGCAATTCCCCTCTCGCACCCCTCCCAGTCCTGCATTTGGCATAATACACAAATGTGACACCAAACCTATAAAAGCAGCTGCACTGTTAGTAAAACTGTGGCTACAACTGTAATCCTTAAAAAAATACATATACTGTATATATACTGTATATATATTTTAGAGATACTTACAGGAGAGGCATTTATTAGAATTAAGTCACAAAGGATCACCTTTATGGTGAGGAAGACCTAATTTCTGTCCACAGTTGTTAATTTTTGTTCTGTTCAAATTCAAAACCCAGTAAAGGAAATAAAGATTGTAAAACACACAATGGACACTTTNTCCCAGTCCTGCATTTGGCATAATACACAAATGTGACACCAAACCTATAAAAGCAGCTGCACTGTTAGTAAAACTGTGGCTACAACTGTAATCCTTAAAAAAAAAACATATATACTGTATATATATTTTAGAGATACTTACAGGAGAGGCATTTATTAGAATTAAGTCACAAAGGATCACCTTTATGGTGAGGAAGACCTAATTTCTGTCCACAGTTGTTAATTTTTGTTCTGTTCAAATTCAAAACCCAGTAAAGGGAATATTAAGATTGTAAAACACACAATGGACACTTTAATTTGGGTTAGTTACAATCAAAACATGCAGATTTAAATACTTACTATATATTTAAATACATTTTACTATGACGTTAACAAGATATTCCCTTAACAAGGTAAGATAATAAAAGATGAGAGCTAACTATTTTATGTTTAAACTAACTTATATTGTACTTTTTTCTTTTTACTCATATTTTTCTTTTCGTTTTATTTTTTAATGCCAAACCAAGTATCTTTGTTTTTCTGTGTAGAGATTTTAACCATTTAGCACAATTAAAAACAAATTAATTTCATTTATCAAAAGAGGACTAGTTTAAAAACTGAAATTTTAATTTCCTCTAATAAGGTTTTTAAAATCTGCTGTAAATGTATTTTTAACCAACTTTACATCAAAGCCTTGAAGCAGTCGTGTGAATTGTTTATAACATATTAGTTTTAAAGTGAGTTTGGTTTGAATGTACGTCAATTATTCTTTCCGGTTTATGATGTTTTGAACAAACTTTAGTTACAACAAAACATTAGCTCATGCTGTATTCACAGTCACCAAATATGATTGTGTCTTGACCTGTTATGAATGCCCATGCATGAATTATTCCTTGTTTAATTTGTTTTCTCATAATAGCAGGACGGATATGATGTGGTTCAAAATTGCAAATATAACGTGTATCAAGAAAATGAGTGGTTTTGTCACAGGAACCAAGAGAAAACTACTTGAAGCCAAAATGTTCTGAATTTTTATCAAAACATATTTATCTGTAGAGGTCTGTCTATTTTGTAATTTAGCGTCCCATTAGCCAAAAAATAAAATAATTGTGATCTGAGAGAGCACCAGATTCCCAGACTGTCCAAGAAATATATTTTCATGATTCTCAATAATTTCTCTTCAGCTCCACTGCTGAGTTTGTTTGCTCGTCTGTCCCTCCATCCTGTCAGAGGCAGCAGCTTCAGCAGGAAGAACCCGATGTCTTCCACAGCCAGCCCTTCGAGCTCTTCTGGGAGGACTCCAAGGCATTCTCCAGCCAGCAGAGTAACCTAGTCTCTCCAGCGTGTCTTGGGTCTCCTCCGGGGTCTCCTCCTTGTCGGACATGTCCAGAAAACCTCCCTAGGGAGGCGTCCAGGGGGCACCCTTACCAGATGCCTGAACCACCCATCAACTGGTTCCTCTCACTGTGAAACAGCAGCGATCATGCAACTCACTCGGACTGGTTCTGCTCCATGGGTAGAGGCCTGGCCAACAAGCTGCTCCCCCAGGTCTGGCTTCAAGATGGGGTCCTACAAGGGACATCAAGCTCCTCCTTGTTGTCTGTCCACACCAGTGTCTTTAATCACTCTTTGTCTGGCCTACCTAGGACCAAGCCGCCTTGAAAGACCCTACCAGGAGCAATCACCCCTGACAGTGTAGCTCCTAGGACCATTCAGGCACACAAACTCCTCCACTACAATAAAGTAAATGGTAAATGGAGCTTATTTATATAGCGCGTTCCAGCCCCAGTAGACATTCACTGAGAAGCTGTTGTTTATTTGTGAAATAAAAAAAATAATTCATCAGCATCTGATGTTTACTGGGCGACTTCTCATGTGGGCAATAATGGAACCATCTGGAAGTGGGTGATTTGGAGGAGCCACCTCCCTAATCTGAACCCATATGATGTTCTGTTATTGGACTTCTGTTCTAGACACAGTGTCCATATTGCACTTGGTACCAGGCCATCTAATGACCAAAGGTTGACGGTTGATTTTGTAATAATGCCATCAGACCCTCAACCTTACTTGATTTTGTAATAATGCCATCAGACCCTCGGCCTTACGTCTCAGACACTCGGTTGAAGAAACAAGCAAAGCTGCCAACTGAACCCCACCTGGAGGTACGTTGTACTGGTTGTGGGGGCGGTTGACGGCAGATTTGTTAAATCCAAACCGTAGAGTTAAATAAGACAACTACAGGGTGCTGTGCTCACGTGACATTGTTACTCACTGGAGGGACAGGAGCCATGACCAAAAGGGCAAACATCTGGACTTAGTGTTGTTGTAGATACTGGCACACCCACTAAACCCCACTACACTCGCAGGTCCAAGTGGTAAACCAGCGTGGCGGTTCCTTTTTAAAAAAAGACAGATCAGAGAGTGTGTTCCAACTTTTGAGGGATCTCACCCTCCCAAGGTGTTGTAAGGAAGTCTCCAAACCGACAAGTTAGAAATTAACCTTTTCCCAATAACAAGTAAATCTAAGACTCACACGTCCCAGCTTTTCACGAGCCTTGAACGCAGCACTACTTGTGTGAATCTGGAGCGGTAAGTCTCAGAAGTCACATTCTGTGCGCTCGTGTTGATTGATTCATCCATAGCAGGTGATCAGTGCACGTGTATTTGACAATTTGTGCATGCAGAATTTTCCTACTTGTGTAAATTTTACGTTTGAAAACCAGTTTATGCATTTGTAAAACCTGCGGTACACTTGTGGATCTTACTGTACGCATACAAATCTCATAAGC
This sequence comes from Garcialebias charrua, assembly GCA_038048925.1. NCBI lineage: Eukaryota > Metazoa > Chordata > Actinopteri > Cyprinodontiformes > Rivulidae > Garcialebias > Garcialebias charrua. The sequence continues at coordinate 3,710 of JBBPBX010013229.1, read as the reverse complement.
TTGTGACTACTTTTATACTGATTTATCTTCAAATGTTGTCCTTTTAACACTGAATCCACAAATTAACGTCAATTAAAATGTGAGGAAAAGAACAATGCACAATGTAAATAAAAAACAGATGACGTCCTGCCTTCTGTCTGTGTTTAGTTTACCTTTAACAGTGTTTTGAGTGCTCTCTTGTGTTCCTCCAGGCAGGTGTTGGCTCGTTTCCATCGGCTCTGGATCTCGGTCAGCTCTGCCTGCAGAGCCGTCTCAGCCAGGCTGTCCGTCGACAGGAGCAGCTGCCTGCCAGCTTCAACTGTCAGGATATAGCTGCCCTGCTGTCGCTGCAGCACCTTTTCCTTCAGCTTAACCACAAAAAATTATTATTATGACACTACAGAACCCAGCAGTCTAAAAGTTGGGACGTTGTTTAAAATGTTAAAAAAAGCAAGTACCGGTACAAGGGATTTCCAAATCTCATAAACCCATATATCATTCACAATGTTGGTAACGGTTTCTGTTTTAAATGTGCTATATAAATAAATCCAACTTGACGACTTGACAATGAAACATTTCAAATGTTTAAATTAGTAAATTGTCCTGTTTTTAGATTTTTTTAATTTTTTTTACGTCAGCCTAGCCTGGTTAAAACCAGACCCTTGTCCTTCACTTTGCTTCGGACTAGGGTCTGGCATTCCTCCCATAGAAAACGATTTCTCCTGGAGGCGTTGGCCTCTGCTGAGGAACAAGACCATTGGATCTTAGAAAAATTTGAACAGGGAAAAGCATTCTGCTCCCTCCCCTCAGAGCCATATATGGCTGCTCCCCCGTGGTCTCCCCCGTGTCTGCTGAACTTGACTTCAGCTCCGCCTCCTGCAGCTTTTCTCTCGCTGCCTACATATTCTGTGTTTATATGTTAATAAAACGTTTAAAAAAAATAAAATAAAACCATGGATCGCTGGTCCAGCTCACCAGAAGACCAGAAAATCTGCAGGGACTCGGGCAGCAACGTAAAACCCGAGTTTAATTCTCTCGTGACAACCTGAGGCATTTCCTCGTAGCGGAGAGAGAGGAGGAGGAGGAGGGAGAAGGGAGCGATCACTTGACTTTTGGCCAAAAAAACAAAAGAAAACTCCAGATAAGGGATTAAGAAGGGGAAATTAATACATTTATATCACATATAAAACAGTCCTGCATCGCTTTGCATCGCTTTGAATGAGAACATGCGACTGCGCGCTGGCAGAGCCCTTTATAGGGCTCTGTGCGCTGGGACAGGTGGGGGCATGGGTTAGGGGGCCAAAAACTCCGCCCCTTCTGTTCTCTGATTGGTCCGGTCAAAAATCTACCGGAGAAATCGTTGTCTATGAGAGAAGTCCCAGACTGTGCAGTGAAGGGAAATGAGAATTGAGCGGAGCTGTGCAGGAAGGCGAGGGCCAGGCTAACGTCAGCCATGAATCTCACAAAAGTTGGACAGAGATGAGTTTTCCACTGTAAAGCTTCTTCTCATCTCTTCCCCAAAGGTCTTCAAACATCTAAGAACTGAAGTGACAAGCCTAGTCTGATGTAGGACTCCAGCTGTTCAACATCCTGGATCGTCATAAAAGAAAGGTGAAAATCAGGTCATTTGGACAGATTATTTTGTCTTTCATCCAAAGAACTTCATCAGTCTGAGGCCTGCCAACGCAGATATGTCCCATAAATAGTACCTCCTTGATGTGTTTCAAGCCAGCCTGCTGTGGAAATCCCAGAAACTGGCTTTATACCTGGATGTCTACCTGGACGCTACTTCCAACCTGTCTATCTCTACATCTACCTGGAGGATTGAGCTTTCAAACCTTTTTCTGAACCATTTTGGCCAGGTCTCCTCAGGCTGTTTCTGTGAGTAGCAGGTTGAACATCTGGCCTAAAACATTTGATTGTTATACAGGATGATTGATTGTTTTGGACGGATGGTCCCTTTTTGCACGTGTAAAGCCAGTTTCTGGGAATTCCACAGTGGGTTGGCTTTAAACACATCAATGAGGTATTTACAAGACAGATCTGGGTTGGCAGGCCTCAGACCGATGGTAGATTCAAAGTTTTTCCAGTTTTTCATAGAGGAACAAATATTAAAATTGTTCTACTATTTTTAGATGCAGTTGTTTGCAGACTCGTAAATCTGTGTCCATCTTTGCTTCTGGGAGATTCAGCCTCTTCAAAAAGCTACTTTTGCACCCAGTGACCTGTTGCAATTTGCTCAAACAAACGTTTCTTATTTCACCTATTCCTTAAATTTGTTTGCGGCCACTATCCAAACTTCTTGCCCAGAAGATTAGAAATACCTTGTTTATTAAAAATAAAGTTTACTATGTTCCGTTGTGTATAAAATATGGGTTTGAGAGATTCCTACTTTTAACGTGGCACCACTATGCTTGTAAGTCTGGATTATCATTAAGTACCTGGACAGCATCGAGCATGGAGCGAGCTTGTTGCAAAGGAATAGTATTCTCTGCTTGAAGTGCATCTAGTGGGTGGGAAACTTCTGACAGCCATTTGTGCAGCTTCTCCACCATCACTCTGTACTGCTGCCACTGACGGATGAGACCGTCGATGATCCCTCGCCTCTGCTGAGATCGTCTCACCACGCCCTGCCACTGGTTACTCAGAAGAGCCAGCTTCATGTTGAACTCGTCTCTGCAAGAGATTGAAGCAAAATGACCGGCAGCAATCAAAGTTAGCAAATAAATGACAAAGGATTTAACAAATCTAGTCCTATTAGGCACAGACTAAAAAAATTATCAATTATTGCCTACCATAAAAAGTGGGCAGTTTTTTTAAATTAACCTAGGTCTGTGAGTGTGTGTCTGTTAGCAAAATATTTCACGACTCACTGGACATAATCAGAGTCAGAGAGTCTTTATTGTCATTTGCACCGCATGTGGTACATGTAATGAAATTAGATTATGTACACAGGGTCCCAGTTACATCCTACATCAAAAAGTGAGAGGAAAAACATTAATAACATCTAGGATATAACTAAGAAAAACATCAACTAGAAATACACTAAGCACTAATGTAATAGAAAAACATCATTATAAACAGCAGCACGAACATGAGTCTGTATGAGCAGATGGTCACAGATGAACACAGCAACAAGAAAACAGATCAGCATCAGCATGATGTGATATTTTGCAGTGATTATTCTTATTTTATTTATTCATGAGTCTAACAGCCTCAGGGTAGAAGCTGTTCCTCAGTCTAGTGGTTCTACATTTGATGCTCCTCAACCTCCGTCCTGAGGGGAGTGGGGCAAAGAGTGAGTGTGCTGGGTGAGTGAGGTCTTTCATGATGCAGGTGGCTCTTTTCCTGCATCTGGAGGTGTAAATGTCTGTGATGGTGGGGAGACTGACTCCAACAGACTTCTGTGCAGCCTTCACCACTCTCTGTAGAGCTTTCCTCTCTTCAACTGTGCAGCCTCCATGCCACACGTTGATGCTGGAGCACAGGATGCTCTCCACTGCACACCTGTAGAAGGAGGTGAGGACTGGGCTGCTCAGACCAGCTCGTCTCAGCCGTCTGAGGAAGTAGAGTCTCTGATGACCTTTCTTGATCAGGCTGGTGGTGTTGTTGCTCCAGCTGAGGTTATCATTCAAGTGTACACCCAAGTATTTGTAGCTGGAGACCACTTCCACTGCAGATCCACCTATGTTCAGTGGGGTGTGGGTGTGTTTGTTCCTTCTGAAGTCCAC
>JBBPBX010013228.1:27504-43078 GCA_038048925.1 Garcialebias charrua | reverse complement strand
GCTGGTAACTCTTGATGTTTTAAAGGACATCGTGGACCACATGCAGCCTTCTAATTCACCTTTGGACTGTGTTCCCTCTCGACTGTTTAAGGACATTTTTAACACTCTTTTTCCATTCGTTGTTGTCCTGACTAACATGTTTCTGTCATCAGGCTGTGTTCCAGCTACTTTTTAATATGCTGTGGTGCAGTCTCTCATAAACAAGAAAAACCTCGACCCAACATTGCTCTTAAATTACCGTACAGACCTGTTTCTAAACTACCTTTTTTGTCGAAAATTTTAGAGAAAGTTGTTTTTAGTCAACTTAAGATATTTTTAACTGCCAACAGCATTGGTGAAAAGTTCCAGTCAGGTTTTAAATCAGGCCACAACACAGAAATAGCCCTTTTAAGAGTTTTTAATGACCTTGTTTTAACTGTTGATGCAGGAAGCTCTGCTGTTTTAGTGCTTTTAGACCTTTCTTTTGCCTTTGATACTGTGGATCACAACATCTTGTTGTCACGACTTGAGCAAGTGGTTGGTATCAAAGGCATAGTCTTATCCTGGTATAGATCCTACCTGCCTAACAGGAGTTTTTCTGTTCATTTAGGGCACATATGTCAAAGTGGCGGCCCGCGGGCCAGATCCGGCCCGCGGACTCATTATTTATGGCCCCCTGGATGATTTGAAAAAAAAAATAATATTTTTTTTTTTGGGTGATGGCCTCCCTTCTCCCCTTATAGCCATCCTCTCCACACCATTATTATGAAATATTTATTCTAGTAATTATCTAGTGGAGTTTTTTATTATTATTAAAGCTGCACTACTGTATGTAACTTTGTAATGCAGTCTGTAACTTTTCTAACAATACATTTTTAACACATTTCTTCACTCTGTCACTATCTACTGACAGACTGATGTTAGACAAAGTAATCTCTGAAAAAAACTATAGTCCCCTTGCTTCTCTATCAGCATTTATAAAAACACTAAAAACACAGAGTGACCCGCCGTTAACCAGCCAATAAAAACAGAGTTTGTAACCAGCCAATAAAAACAGAGCTTGAATTTGAATCAGCCAATAAAAAACAGAGCTTGAATTTGAATTTCAGCAGAGCAAGGTGGAGCAGAGCCATATAAGGCTCTGAGGGGGAGGGATCAGAATGCTTTGCCTGTTGAAAATATTTCTAAGTTCTGCGCTCTACAGAAAGTTACACATAGCACCTTTAATGTATAATATACTGTAATATTGAGCATGCATCAGGGTTATTTATAATATATTTGTTATAAATAACTATATTATAAAATAATGTAAAATACTAAAAGCAGGAACATGTCTGTGTTGATTTATGCCAAGAACTTAGCAGATTTTAATTTAATTAATTTATTCATTCATTTAAAAGAGACGAAATAAAACAAGTTAATCAAAAAGAAAACAATGAATGAAAAGAGTGCAGAAAGAAGAGAAAAATCTTATATCACCCCCTTATAATAAATATTGAACCAGTCCGGCCCTTGGCTTGTAGCAAATTTGTTTTTTTGGCCCTCTGTGTATTTGACTTTGACACCCCTGATTTAGGGGAATGTTCTTAATCTCCAGCTCCTCTGATCTGTGGGGTCCCTCAAGGGTCTATTTTAGGTCCACTGCTTTTTAATCTCTACATGTTGCCTTTGGGGTCCATTTTTAGAAAACACAACATCCATTTTCATTGCTTTGCTGATGATACTCAGTTACATCTTCCGATTGAGTCAGACAGGGTCACTCCACTGGATCCACTCTTGAACTGTCTAAACGACATTAAAGCTTGGGGTGTCTATGAGTGCACACCTATTTCCCCAGCTCCCCGGGCACTTTCTATGGCTGCTCACTGCACCACCTGGTGGTGGTTGGGTTAAATGCAGAGACGAATTTCGTCTTGTATGGGAAACATACACAGATGACAAAAATGTGACATTTATTATTTATTTCTTTTAAAACTAAAATTTCTGAATTTAAATGGAAAAAAAAAACTGAAGTCATCAGCTTTGGTAAATACACCCTTAACATTCTTGGCCCCTTGGCTTCATATAGCCACTCCAATGTCAGGAATCTGGGAATTATTTTTGCTATGGCTTTTAAATTAGACAAACAGATAAATGCAGTTGTGAAATCCAGTTTCTTCCAACTAAGACTGATTGCCAAGGTGAAGTCTTGTTTCCCTTTCAGAGACCTTGAAAAGGTGATTCACGCTTTTATTACCTCTTGTTTGGACTATTGTAATTCATTGTATGTTAGTTTAGACAAATCATCTTTGCATTGATTACAATCTGTCCAGAACGCAGCAGCTCGTCTTTTAAAGGGGACCAAAGATGCAAAATTCACTTTTTAATGTTTTTTTTACTTTACTTTGGGTATGTACTTCTTAAAAAAACAGTCCTAGGACCAAAAAAAAATGCACCCAGTGGTATATTTACTCTAAGTAGATTTATTTTTCAGTGATATAAATGTCTCGTTTTCAAATCCTTACGCTTGTGATGTCACAAGCCGTAGGACAACCCACCCCAACCTGAGTCCAGCCCCTCACCTAGCAACGCCTGGTGAAAAAAGACGGTTGTTTTTCCTGAGTTCATCTCATCTTTTGTGTTTAAATGTTCTTAATTTCATGTGTACAGCACTTTGTTGCAGCTGTGGTTGTTTTAAATGGTTGGATTCTGGGGACAGCGGAGTGGTATCAGCAGGCCAAGTGGGCTGCAGCACTGGCTATTGCTGAGGCAAAGGTTTGTGTATGAGAAGAATTTGGTGAGGCCTTGGATAGCGCCTGTTGATTGAGCCCAAGAGGATTTTGCTGATCTCTCTTGGTTGATATGCCTTTGCAACATTGCATGGACATTGCAGACAGTGCCACTGGATTGACAGACTACCCTCTTCAAAAATGGGGAATGGATTATGTGTTCCATTCACAGGGGCTTCACGTTCCTCAGCTTCCCTGTTAAAGTCTATTTAAGGATTCTGGAGAAGAAAGTCTGGTTAGTGGTCAAACCCTGGGTTCAGAAGGAACAACACTGGACCAGCTCTTTACCCTCTCTAGGGATGTGAGGGGAGCATAAGAGTTTGCCCAACCAGTTTACATGTGTTTTGTGGACTTAGAGAAGGCATCTGATTGTGTTTCACGAGATACACTGTGTAGTATCAGGCTGTTGGTAGGAACCTTTGTGTTGTAATGTGTTGTGGGTCGGACGATAATAAAGGTTACCTGTTAAGACGGAGTCATGTCACGCATGCTTCTGTGTAGCCTCAAGGGTTTATTAAATATACAGGTAACCCCCCACTTACGACTCCATCGACCTACGAACAACGGGACCTACGAACGTATCATATTTAATAAAAATATGAAATTACTGTATTAAATTTTTTTTTTTTTTTTTTTTGTGTTTAAATGTTCTTAATTTCATGTGTACATCACTTTGTTGCAGCTGTGGTTGTTTTAAAGGCTTTATAAATAATAATTATGATAAAAAAGATCATTTCTGATCATTTTTGAGCAATCTTGGGCAACAGGAAGTAGGTCTTCAGTTTACACGGTCACAAATTAATGTAGAACACCGGACGGCGTTTTAGGTTCAGTCACTGGGGTCTCCGGTCACAAATTCATGTAGAACACCGGACGCCATTTTAGGCTAGCTGCCGGGAGCCGGCCCGAAGACTGGTGACCAGGATGGCTTCATATGGATTAATTACGAGCTGGAAACGTCTCTGTGAACTTTGTGGATGTCTAAGGCAGCAGCGGATTTATCGCAGATCGTGCCAGGCCGCCGCGGGAACACCTCCGGCCAGGCTCTGGCCTGGCTAGCTCCAGAAGCTAACACGGGAGCTAACACGGTAGCCGGCCGAAGACTGGTGACCAGGATGGCTTCATATGGATTAATTACGAGCTGGAAACGTCTCTGTGAACTTTGTGGATGTCTCAGGCAGCAGCAGCAGCTGCAGATTGATCGCGCCGCCGCTCCAACACCAGCTCATGGCTTGGCTAGCAGAAGCTAGCCAGCTAGCTAACACAGGTCTGGAGCAGCTGCGGTGGTTCACTGGCCGGCCGCCGCGCTGCTCGGCCCGACAACAATCAACGCATGGCAACCTAAGATGTCGGCTTTGACCATCTCAAAGTAAGAAAATATATTTTTATTTATTCTGTAAATGTGAATAGCAATGTTTAACATTACAGTACACTACTGTACATGCTTAAATGTGTGCGCGCGCTCCGTTAGCATGATAAATAAAGGTTGAATGAATGAATAATTTAAAAAAAATAATTTTCACCCCCTACCTACGGCAGAATCGAGCTGCGAACCGTTCTTAACTCCCTAACTCGTTCGTAGGTCGGGGGTTCGCTGTATACATATCGGAGAACAGAACATGGTGTCAGAAGTATAAAAGTATAAAATACTAAGTGAAGAGAGAGAATAATTAAAAACGACGTCATCATGAACCAGTTTCAAGTCGCCCCGCCAGAAAAGTTCACGTTCAGAGCTGAAGACTGGACGAAGTGGATAAAGCGTTTTGAGAGGTTTCGTATCGCGTCTGGTTTGGAGACACAAGCGGATGAAAACCAAGTAAACACGCTTATCTACACCATGGGGGACGAGGCAGAAGATATACTGGTTTCCCTGCATCTAACTCCAGAAGAAGCGAGTGAGTACGAGACTGTTAAAGGACGGCTGGATGCTCACTTCGTAGCCCGCAGGAATGTTATATTTGAACGGGCGAAATTCAATCAGCGCCAACAGGAGACGGGTGAGTCCATCGACGGCTTTCACACCGCGCTGCACTGTTTGGCTGAATACTGTGGATACGGGACTTTGCATGATGAGATGGTGCGTGACAGATTCGTCGTGGGTTTGAGAGATAAAAGACTATCAGAACAGCTACAAATGGACGCTGAACTGACGCTCGAGAAGGCGTTAAACAGAGCCCGTCAGAGCGAGCTAGTAAAAAAGCAACAGGAAATGCTTCATGCTAACTTCAAGCCGGACATTGTGGGGGCGCAGTTGGACCGCGTTCACGTGAGCGGGAGCGCGCGCTACAGACAACCGAAGGCCGCGTTCAAACCTTTTGTCACAAAAACAACACAGGATAAAAAGGTCCAGTGCAGAAGATGTGGTGACATGAAAGGACACAGTATGCAGCAATGCCCTGCTAGAGAAGCAGCTTGCAATTATTGTGGAAAGAAGGGACATTTTGCAAAAGTCTGCAGAAATAAAAAAATATGTGAAGTAAATGCTGGATTTGAAACAGAAAGCACAAATATAGACAAGGATGTTGCTTTCCTGGGATCACTTTCTACAGAAGCTAATGAAAATCCATGGATGACAGACATACTGGTGGACAAACATAAGACTGTATTTAAAATAGATACAGGAGCTGATGTCACAGCTGTCCCAGAGACATGGTATTCTCAGCATCAATTAGGCAAATTAGATAAACCAAAGAAAATCCTACAGGGACCGGGAGGCACCGATTTGAAGGTGAAAGGCATGTTTACAGCAACTCTCAGTAACAACAGTGGTAGTACCAAGGAGGACATTTATGTTGTGAAGGACTTGTGTACATCACTGCTGAGTGGACGTGCTGCAATGGCATTAAAACTGGTTGCCAGAATAAACCAAATTAGTTTGGACTCCATTGAAGCTGTGAGGCAGGAGTTTCCAAAAAATATTGCTACAGCTGACGTTTTGTCCAGAGCTCCAATCTCCAGCGAGTCAGGAGGTCTGCAAGAAGAGGAGGTCAACTTGTATGTTGACTCAGTCGTTGCATCTTTACCTGCCACGGAACCACGACTGAGAGAAATCCAAAGACATCAGGACGACGACAGCATACTCAAACAGCTGAAAAAGTTCTGTGTAGAAGGATGGCCAGATAAATACTCTACTGAGAAAAGTGTTCAGCCTTATCTGCCATTCTCAGGTGAACTTACTGTTCAAAATGGTCTGCTTCTTTATGGTAGCAGAATAGTGATTCCAGCTTCTCTCAGAAAGGACATTCTTTTGAAACTACATGAGGGTCACTTGGGAATAACTAAATGCAGAGAAAGGGCCAAACATTCAGTGTGGTGGCCGGGTCTCAGCAGCGAGCTGATTAAGCTGTTGGAGACCTGCGACACATGCTGTCGGGAGAGAACAAAACACAAAGAGCCACTACTGCCCACTGAATTCCCACAAAGACCATGGGCCATGGTGGGAGCTGATCTTTTCCAGTTTAAGGAAAAACAATATTTGATTGTTGTGGATTATTTCTCCAGATTTTTTGAAGTTGCAAAACTTACCTCCACAACATCTGAAGGAGTGATCGAACACTGTAAGTCCATCTTTGCACGGCATGGCATACCAGAATGTCTCCGATCTGATAACGGGCCACAGTTTGCTTCAGATTCCTTCAGAAGATTTGCACAAGAATGGGGTTTCAGCCATGAAACCTCCAGCCCAAATTTTCCTCAGAGCAACGGCGAGGCTGAGAGAGCTGTCAGAACCATCAAGACTCTCCTTAAAAAGTCGAAGGATCCGTATCTCGCTCTCATGGCCTACCGTTCCGCTCCATTGGCAAATGGATTCAGTCCGACTGAGCTTCTCATGGGAAGGAGGATAAGGACAACTGTTCCTGTTACTCAGTCGCAACTAACACCAAAGAATGTTGATATGGAAAAACTGAGGACTGCAGAGGACAATTATAGACAGAAACAAAGACAAAACTACAACCGGAGGCACCGGGCTCACAACATGTCAACTCTACATCCAGGTGAGGAGGTGTGGGTGACAGATCTGCAAACAAGAGGAAGAGTAGTGTCTGGAGCAGGTCCACCTCGATCCTACATTGTCGAGACACCCAGAGGCTTGCTGAGAAGGAATAACTACCACCTTTCACACACTCCTAGAGCAACTGAAACTTCTGCTGTTCCACATGAGACAGTACATGAAGAAAACATTGACAATTACACACACACACCTGATCCAGATGAAGACCAGCAGGAGGCTAGCCATCAGACTCCACCACCTGAGAGTCGAGTTTCACTGAGAAATAGGAGACCTCCAGCTTATCTGGATGATTATATTTGTTCATAGGAACTGAGTGAGTTTCCTGCATGGGGCAGAATAATCCCCACACTCAGTTAGAGGATTTGGGTAGTCCACCCCTCCCTCTTAGTTAAAGTTAAATGTTACAGAGATTACTGTTCTGAGATTTATATACATCTGGGTTCTTAGGCTGAACTGTGACTGTAAAGAGATTTGAGTTTGTGCACTGTTGGTGTATCAGAAATGAATAACAGTGATAATAAGTTAGAGTTCTAGCACATTCTGCTTTAGGAAAGTATTAGTGCAATTATGTTTGTAGACCCTCACAACAAATCCTATTCAGAAAGGGGGATGTAGTATCAGGCTGTTGGTAGGAACCTTTGTGTTGTATTGTGTTACGGGTCGGACGGTAATAAAGGTTACCTGTTAAGACGGAGTCGTGTCACGCATGCTTCTGTGTAGCCTCAATGGTTTATTAAATATATACATATCGGAGAACAGAACACACTGTGGAGATTGCTTCATCAGTATGGGATTGGGGTTCTATTGTTATGGTCCATTCAACTCTATACAACCAGTACAAAAGTTTAGTTCACATTGCTGGCAGTAAGTCAGACAGTTTGGAGACCTTGGGGGTAACCCAGGACATGCTGGAGAGACTACGTTTTTCAGCTGCCCTGAAAATGTCTTGAAGTCCTCCCTGATAAACTGGAAGAAGTGGCTGTGGAAAAAGATATCTGGTCTTTTCAAGCTACTTCTTCCCATGACCTGACTCCGGAACAAGCAAAAGATCATGGATGTCAAGAGTTTTCTATTTCACAAATATTGTTGTATTTTAATTTGCATAGGTTCTCAACTTTCTCATGTGGGTTGCAGAGTTGCACACTCTTGTTGCTTGAGTTATGAACAGGTTCAAAAATTTGGGTGACAACTGTTTTGTCAAACTAGTCATGAAGTCGTTATGAGCGTCTCCAACCTGTCTCATAAGAATGCAGTATTTTTGCATGGGAGCTCAGCTTTGATGGAAAACATCAGAGGCAAAATCAGGGATAAACCCCACCCTCCCAAAGTTTGCACTTTGTAACCATGTCACCATATCTCATAGAAATAATGTTTGAGTTTTGGTTTTGCTAAGCCAGTAAACATACAAAAAAGCAGTGTTGAACTTAGTTTAAATGATCAAGATTTCATTATTATTTTTGTTGTTGTTGCAGTTTCCACAACAGTTGGTTCAGGAGATGGATGGAAGAAAACCCTACATTGATAACATCTTTGGATTGTTGCGCTTTGTGCGCAACCTTCACGAGCACCGGTAACTTAACTTTCCCACTACCCTTCTGTCAAAATAGTCCAGGCCTCAGTTTTTAGCAGAGGGTTAAATTGATAATAAGGTGAAGAAAAAAAACTAAATAACATGAAACACATAAGTAAATAATTTTAATCATTTTTAACTGTCTTTTTAAATGTCAACATCATTTCACTGTCTTAAGTGACCTTGGTAAATTGGTCTGATGATCTCAGGCTTATTCTAGGTAAAACATATTAGTTTTGTGTTCAGGAGACTCCTAATTTTGTCTATATTTACTGATAAATATTCTAAGCAACACTTTCCATGACTGCTTGAGCTGCGTGTCTCGAACTGAGCAGATCGTAGAAAAAAGAAATCCCTACTGATTCACAGCATTTCTAAAGTTCTAAAGCGATAAAAACACATACCGTATTTACCTATACTGTACACACTTTTATGTGGTTCTATATATTTTAAACATGCATACTGACGGAAAATATACAAGACATTGAGACAACTGATCGGTTGATGGAAAGGTAGGGTAGAAATTTATGATGTTATGATTTATGATGTTACTTGCAAATGGTAATTTTTTTATTGATGTTTAATCTTCATAAAGTTTAGGCTTATAAGATTTCTTCTAAAACAAATTTTTAAATTGATCAGTTGTTTAGGTGGTAATCTGGGGCCTCATGTATCAAAGACTTGCGTGGATTCCTCACTGAAAAGTGACGTACGGTCAAACCCAGAAAAGTGTGCACGCACAAAAAAATCCGGATGTATCAAACTGTGCGTACACCTGAATCCACGCACATTCCTTTTGTACATCACAACCAACGTGGAACTGAGCGCACGTGAGACACCTCCCCTGACACGCCTTCATTTACATATGTTAAACAGATGCAAATTACTTCCTGCATGTGTGAAGGACATGTTTGTTTGATCCCTGCGCGATCAGAAATCATTTCTAGATTCAGGAAAATAATGAATTTAATATAATATGAGTGAGGACAAACATCCTAAGTAAGAATAGTAATAAAATGTGTTCATCATGCAAAGAACGAGTGATTGTGTGTCGGTATTTGTGTGCGCGCGCACCCTGCTGTGGTGCGCGAACCGGCTCATTCATTCATTCTGTGTGGAAATATTAACTTTGCGCACGAGTTTATTACCATTATTACTGTAAACACAGAGGAACTTACTTGGATGTTTGCTAGAACATAGATCTTTGTTTATGTAGATGATATGAAGAAACGAGTCTGTGCGTCTTGGTGGAGACTTTTCATGACATACGTGATGTTGGAGTCTCCAGACGCTGCGCGCCCCGCAGCCCTGTGCGCAGTCTGTCTGTGAAGCTTTTGCTCTCCTACAAGTTATATAAGGTGTACTTTCACGTGTCATTTTGGAGAAATCTACAATAAACGCAGATAATGAAACACCTCCAGCTGCCGTGTCAACACCGGTGAGGGTGCGCGCGGCGCGCTCCAAGCGCGACCACTCAGCCTTTGGAATCATATGGATGAGACATTCCATTGGACATGATCCGGCTTTGTGTGGACTGGACTGCACAGTCCCGATCGACCTGCAGCTCCCTCTGTGGAACAGTTTGACCGCTGCTTCTGTATGCACGCGTGATGCACGGCTCCCCAGAGCGCAGCAGCAGTGCCAAACTGAAAAATGATTATTTCTGAAAACGGCTGATAAGCCATATCCTAGATCAGAAAATTATATCTGTTTCTAAATAAATGCTCTGCGTGTTACACTATTTATTATATTCTCCAGTAAGGCTGAATGAATCCGTTCCTGTTAAATTTATTTTTGGCACAACTTTGCGCGTCCTTTATTTCACTGCGTCATGTGGATGTAATACTTGTTAATCGTGTGTTTGGAGGGAATATTAATCATTTTCACATCATGAACAGTTAATAATAATAATAATAATAATAATAATAATAATGAATTCAATTTATAACGCACTTTTCATTAATGGAAATCTCAAAGTGCTACAAGGTGCAACATATTTGAATGTCAATAAGACAAATAATAAAACAATTAAAATCAACAACAGTATCAGCTAAGATCAAAAGTAGAATCATGAGGAGTAAGTATGCTCGGTTGAAAAGAAAGGTCTTCAAGCCGCTCTTAAAGTCAACCACAGACTGTGGGGCTTCAGTTTCTCTGAATCACCTGTAAGTGTCGCCAAAGGAACAAGAACCACAGAAACGTGCGTACGCCAGCAGGGGAGCTGGCGTGGAAATGTACTTGGATGCGCAGATATTCACGTTCATTTCATTTTTGTTACATACGGGGTTTTGCGTGGAAAGTGACGTGCGCAATGTTTTTGTGCGCACGCACGGTTGATACATGAGGCCCCTGAAGTACAAAATAAAATGTAAATCAATGGCTTTTGAACTCAATCAGTATTTTTGGTTCATTAATGGAATTAATTAAAGTGTGGTGGCACAGAGGTTAGAGAAGGTGGGCCTGTGATCAGAAGATCAATGGTTCAAGTCACGATACCAATTACATCAAAATCAGTTCAAACAATAATAATCTTCCAGTAACAATACAAAATGAATAACTCTTTCTAGTTTTCTAACTAATACAATACACATAACGCTACTTCATATATATATTTTTAACAATTCAGTTTTGATCACACTGATAACACTGACTTGACATTTTTAACTTCACTCTCCAAACCATTCCATAATCCAATTCCCTGGATTGAGGTAGACCGTCCATTCAAACTAGTTCTGAATTTTGGTTTTACAAATATCTCTGTCCCCTTAATGTGTCTGTGACATAATCTTCCTTCTTTTCATGAAATGATAGAAGATATATATCTTGTATCATTCAACTATGTTCGTTTTTGCAAACAAAGTGATGAATTAATGAAAATTCCTTTCAAACTGAGATTAAAATTAAAATCAGTGTTTCTTCTTGGAATATCCGACTACACGCGAATGCACCATATATATGTGACGTAGGAGGATGAACGTCTTTAGAACACCCCTATTAAATATTCATGGCGGACAATAAATAAAACGACGAGATTAGCAATCTAATTTAAGATTTGAGCATTTGTCTTCAGTTTGGGAAGCAGGAAGTTAGATGAGCAGAAACAGCAGGTTCTAATTTAGGTCTGCACCCGTATATTTTTTTTGTCTTACCTTTTCAGGAAGCGAGTGTGCTCCGAGAGCGGGGGCAGCTTTATTTATTCCATACTTGATGAAGTATTTCATCTTTTGGGAAAGTGAAAAGGCTCACTTGTTCACTGATGATATTAGAACACCCAAATGCGACACAACGTAACGGCATTATACAAAAAAAAAGGCGATCTGGCAGAGAATTGATGCGTTATCATGGCACACACAGACTCGAGGTTCATCCTCCTACGTCACAGATGGTGCATTCGCGTGTAGTCGGCTAATTCTTATAGCTCTTTTCTGTAAAACAAAAATAGGCTTTGTAATTATTTTACATGCTTTCCCCCAAACATCAATACAATAGATTAAATGTGGAACAATGATTGTGTTATACAATATAAAAATGTGGGTTTGATAGGTGAAGCACCCACACCTGTCTCCACCCTCATTTGCCCCACCCTGGGCCCTTGAGCAAGGCCCCTAACCCCGACCATCTGCTCCCCCAGGTTCCTTAGATAGCAGTTTCCTGCTCCACACAGAGGGCTGTGGTAGCTCAGTGGTCTGCAGTTGCGTCAGGAAGGGCATCCAACGTTAAAATAATTGATAATTGCTAAGTCTTCGTGTGTTCGCTGTGGTGACCCCCTGAAGAAGGGAGAAGCGGGGAAAATTTTTGAATTAATTGAAGTTAAGACTTCCAAGCAAGGGTTCCAAAAAATTTTGCTTTATTATTGCTGAACTAATTATGAACCAACCATTACCTAATCGTAAATAGATGAACAGCTTTTTTTTTTAAAGCCTCAATATTGAAAAATGATGAGGCTATGAAAAAAATGGTAATGGTGCGATGGAACGAAATACGTCTGCTTCAACGACTGCTTCACTGAAGGTTTTTAATGAAATTGTTGAAGCACTAGATGCTAAGGATCGTTGTGCTGCACTTTTCTTAAACCTGTCTAAAGCTTTTGACACTGTGAACCATGACATCTTGTGTCGTAAGCTCTCAGAAATTGGTTTCTCAGATCACACCATTGGTTGGTTCTCTAACTCTCTGGAAGGAAGGGTTTTAAACTTTGAGACAGTACTCCATCCATCCAGCCATCATCCATCCATTATCTTTTACCCGCTTCTTCCATTTTGGGTCACGGTGGTCGCCGGTGCCCATGTCCAGCAATCACTGTGAGAGGGGCAGGGTACACCCTGGACAGGTCACAAGTCCATCACAGTGCCTTGAGACAGTACTGATTAAAATAATTTTAGAGATTTATGCTTTGTTTGTCATTTATTTATTTATTTATTTTTGTTTTATTTTTGTTTGTTTCTTCACAGTTCTAAAGATGCCAAAGAAGTTGATATTCTTCAGTTGTTTCCTGATCTTTTTGGATGTGTCTACCTCTTTGCCAAAAGCCGTGGGTGGAATCAAGAGACACCCTTGAACGAAATGTTTCAGAGCGAAGACTCCCGCAGCATCTTTGTGATCCCATCAACAAACACTGAGAAGCAGCTGGGCGTTCCAGTTCAAGAGACTCAAACCAAAACCAGTACCTCCAAGTCAAGTCCGTCTCAACTTTGTGCAGATTAGTTTGTTCACAGCTATTACATGTATCTAAAAGGCTTACCATTTTAATCCCTTTACTGCTTTATTATTATTTATTTTTTTAACTTTTATTTTACCAGGAAAGAAACCCATTGAGATTATTAATCTCTTTTACAAGGATGTCCTGGACAATATGCAATGTGCAAGCAAGCCATTACAAATACAACAACAGTCTTAATAACAGTAACAGTAGTATTAAAATAAAAACATCCAGTATTAAGAGATAAAATACAATGCAAGTTTAATTCGCTCGTGACAAATTCATCAATTTCCTCAATTCATTCATGGACTCAGCTGCGGAGGAGGAAGCGATCACTTGACTTTTGGCAAAAAAAAAAAGAAAAGTCCAGATCAGGGATGAAGAAGGGGAATTTAATACATTTGTGTCACATACAAAACAGTTTTGCATCGCTTTGCAATTATTTCAACGAGAACCTGCGCGGCCGCTGCGGGCTGGGACGGGGGGCGTGGGTTAGGAGCGTGAGAAGTGAGAAGCTCTGTTTTTATTGGCTGGTTAACGGCGGGTCACTGTGGCTTTTTAGAAATTCTTATTTACCACCTGGAGAAGCAAGGGGACTATAGTTTTTTTCAGAGATTACTTTGTCTAACATCAGCCTGTCAGGAGGAGATAGTGACAGAGTGAAGAAATATGTTAAAAATATATTTTTAGACAACTTACAGATTGCACTGCAGACTGCAGCTTTAAGCTGCAGATCATAAGGCCATGGGCCAGAATAGGATAAACTCATCTTGATTCTGTGCACACAAAGGGTGCAGGGTGCACAGTTTATACACTTTATTTTTATATTATATTTTACTTGATCATCCTCATTACAAAAAATCATGACGTTTTACTTTTTTTCTTACCAACTGAGGCAGTTAAGCAAAAATACATGTACCGGTAGGTTGAAATGACATTACACAGAGAACATTTACTTTTTGTTTTTACTGTTATTGGTGCATTCTGAATAATATGTATAGATTAGTTATACATTTACCATGCTATTGTAGGATTTAAAATGTTTTTGTTTTCATTTTTTTTTAGCAATTTACAATATTTTAGTAAACAATGTACAAACTAAATGAATGAAATCCTTTTTGGATTTATCTGAATAATAATAATAATAATATTATTAATAATACTGTATATATTATTAATATATTATAATAATAATAATTAATAATAATAATTAATAATTAATAATAATAATAATAATAATACTGAACCACATGTTTTTTTTTCCTTGTCAATATACCGGTAATCAAATTTCTAGGTGTTATATTGGATGATAAATTTTGCTGGAAGATCTGCAAAGTAAAATCTAAAAATGCCAAAAGTGTTACTGTTTTGAGGAGACAGATTTGTTCTGGACTACAAATCTCTGTTTATTTTATATAATACTCTCATTGTACCATATCTGAGTTATTGTGTGAAAATTTGGGGTAATACATACAAAACAAACTTACAGTCGCTGTACACAATACCAAAACAAACAAAAAAAGACAATCAGACATAAATTGGGAACATACAACTCCATTATTTAAAAAAAAATCAAATGTACTGAAATTCTGGGACCTTGTAAAATTCAAAACTAAGCAATTTATGTTCAAAGTAAGAAATTGTCAACTTCCACACAATATTCAAAAAATATGTTGTGACAGAGAGGGTGTTATAATTTAAGAGGAAAATAAATTTAAAAAACAATGTATCAGAACAACCAAAAAGAGTTTTTGTATATCAGTGTGTGGAGTAGATCTATGGAATGAAGTACAAATATAAGCCAGTTTAACAGTAAAATGAGCTTATTGAAAAATATGTTGTATAGGATGGGAGGTTCAAAGACCAAAAAATAATATTGCTGATATTAATGTGTAAATAATTGTACATTCAACGATGAGAATGTGAGGTTTAAGCATCATTTAATGTGGGAGTATTATAAGGGTTATTTGGTGTGAGGAGACGATTGTATATTCTAATAAATCACCTTCAGTTTTTTTATGTTTCTGTTCTCAGTTTTCTGTAAATATAAGCCTGTAGTGTTTAGTTGTTTGAAAATGAATATATAAGAACTTTTTTTTTATGAAGATGCACTATAACTTCTGTTTTAAGAACTTTTTTTTTGCTACCTTAGATATTTTCCTACACGCAGACCTTTATTTTGAAATCACCCACTTCCGTTTTTTCTCGCGCTTGAGTGCTTAGTTAAGGTTATGTTTATGCTACCGAGTTTAATATACAGATATAATTATTGCTGTTGTTAGCGGGGAAGCTGCTATCAAATGTCATTTTGTTACATTTGTGTTACCGGAAGTAGTTTTATTATTGAGTTCGTTATACCGGAAGTAGTTTTATTTTGTTAGTTGAGCGAGCCGAACAGTGACGTTGCATGATAAACAGAACGTTGGAGGCGCGGCAGCTCGGTGGTTTAACCTGTGTCCGGACGGTTCCGTGCACGTTTTTTTAATAATGCAGTCTTCCAAGAGGCGTGAGAGCGACTGGCAGGGACTAGTGAGCGAGGTAAGTGA